>CAEFZY010021557.1:0-14157 GCA_903066815.1 Brachyrhaphis roseni | reverse complement strand
CGGCCCCGGGGGGCCCCCCCCACGCCCTCCGCGCGCCCGGGGGGCGGGGTGTTTTTTTTTGGCGGGGGGGGATGGGGGGGGGAAGGGGGGGGGGGGGGGGGGGGGGGGGGGGGAGAACGAAAAAGCGGGCCTCGTTCCTGTTTTTTGAGCTCATCACCCCCCCCAACCCCTCACTTCCCTTTCCCACGAGTCCCAGGTGGGCCGTTTGTCGACCCAATTAAATGCCGTGACATGTAACCAGAGCGCCAGGATATTTACGGAACGCTGACCTCCGGCGCGGATGAATCCAGGTAAATGTGTTTCCCATGATCAGTGAAGGCTGTGTCAGACATATTTGTTAGCATACCTGCTAAAAGATGTTTCCAAAGGTTTTAAGTGAGTTTATCTTACATTGAGGTGAAATGCTGCTTTGCACAGCCCTCTTTACAACAGGACAGCCTTGTATAACAACCCGTGTTGAATAGTAACAGGTGAACTTTGAGTCTGTTGAGCCATTTGTTGAACTGATTTGACCAACTGAAAGAGCAAATACTTTTCCACTTTCAGGTTTCTGTAAAAATAAAAAAATAAAAATGCAGTGCTTTTTGCAAACTTTAAAATCTGATATTTCAAATTGTTCACCATGCTGTTGTCCACTGTGACTTCCCAGAGCTCCATATCCGTGTGTACATCATATTCATCCTCTTTATTCCAAACCTGCCTAGCTTGAGGAAAAACTCCGTCTTAGTCTCATCTGACCAAAGAACGTCTTCTCAAGACCTTTCTTAAGATATGATTACCGTGTCTCAGGTTAAGATGCTCAATGGCAGCAAAGGAAATTCACACAAAACAGATTAGGGTTTTATTGATGGACTTTCCCAACAACCAGTTGGCATTGAGATATTAGGATTTAAAGTACAACTAGTGAGAAATATACCGCTTTGACATTTTTTTTTATTCTTTCAACTGAAACGTTACAATCAAACTTACTGAGAACGCTTTCTTTAAATGCTGTTTTTTTTCTTTTTCTTAAATTATTTGTTTTAGCTACTGTAGAATGTATTTGTATATAAGGTCTTTTCTGTTGTTGTAAATGTGCTATACAAGTAAATCTAACATTGACATTAATGGATAATAACGTCTTGTCTTATGGTCGTTTCGAAGCGTAGGTGAACGAAATCAAATTGGGTTCTTGTCCAGCCCTATTTTCACACTCTGACTGTAGATACCAGTAGTTCTTGGCCCATAGGTTTTTTTCTTGTATCCGTTTCAGATTTATGAACACCAACTCACGTCTGCGTTATTTGAATCACCATGTTCTCCAGGGTTTCTCATTTTGATGTGAAAGACTAAAAGAATCGGCGCTCTGTCTCCTGTTATTCCTACACCAAAAAACATTAATCCAAGAAGATATGGATTAAAGATTAAAGGTTCCTTGGGACTCTGATAAACCCATAAAAGTAAAGCATAAGCACCAAGATGCACCAGTTAAATTTCATTTTCAGGATTCAGAAGGTAGTTGCCAATTACGATTTTGTTTAAAAAAACAAAATCAATTTAAACCGGAGATTTTCCACTGAATTAATGACTCCAATTAGCGTTTTGTGTTCTTCCAGTGTGAGATTATACTATTAGCGCAAGAGATACATTTTAAGTCTTTTTCTTTATTGTACATTTTCACCATTAAATGTGCATGCCACAAACTGAACATCTGGATACGGTGAGATGGACTCCAAGCCTTCATGAAAACAGCTGCCAGGATCACGGGGTTTATCTTAACTTAAGGCTCCTTTTGGTAGCGCACACCATAAATTCCTTTTATAGCCCCAAAGCAGATCAATCCCTCATATTCTCTGTTTCTCACCGTTTACTCATTAACCGTTTCAGCATCGATTGCGATTCCTGTGGCAGTTAACCCGTGTTTAACAAAGGCAGCAGAATGAAAGGGGTGTTAAATTCAGTGAGGAGCAATACAATTCATTAAGTGTAATTTGGTGGCTGTGTACCTCATAAATCATCTTCTGCCAGTGGTAGATCTGCGCCGTTGTACTGTACGAGGCGGCACAGACACAATCTGCAAAAAAATTCCTTTTTTTTTTTCTTTTCTCTTTTCCCCTGAAGCCGGCTATTGCTCTCAGAGACTGCTGCACAATAAAGCCACAAAAAAGGGACAATGCAAGATATACGGCCCTGTTAATATGCATAAAGAGTGTGTGCATTAAGAAATGCATATGTCCTGCAGCAGTTAAAGGCGCCCTTACTGTAAATATTGCACACTGCTGTAGTTCCTCACTTGGAGGCGGGTTACAATCTAGCACACATAAAATGGAAGCTCCAGGAATGAGAAGTTCCATCAGTGCAGTGTGAAGGAAGGAGGGCTGACTCTGATGAGACGTGTCCCTCGGAGGCCAGCGGAAAGACCGACGTCCACACTCCGAGTTACTTGTTTTTGTTCCGAGCGCGTGCGCATCTGTGTTGGTCGCACTTGCGGATGTGTGCCCGTCCGTCCGCATCGTCAGGTACCTCACACTTTCATCACCCTTCAGGACTCGGCCATGTGTGAAGGAGGAACATGCCCAGTAGGCTGCAGATAAAAGCTTTACACGCCGCCGCGGCGTCACTGCAGATCTCCTGTCACTCATGGGCTCTGAGCAGCTGGACAAGTGACAGCGCTTTTTACTCCGAGGCTGGACGAAAGTCGCTGTCGTGCTTTCCTGTAGTTATTCTCGGGATTTATCTACGGCCTAGCTCAAAATTTGTCGGTGTGTATAATTTTATTTAAAGTTAATGATGGATTATTATGCTGCAATGCACTGCTTGCCAGCAAGACTTGTGTAAAGGTCAAGAGAAAATGTGCTGTGAAGTGAATTTCAAGTAACTTTTCATAAAATAAGTTACTTACCTTATTATGATCTAATAACTTAAGTTTGTTCTTCCATGTCAGCGTCTTTATCCTTAGAACTGAAGACAGACATATCTCTCCCATGTGGGGCAGATATGAAGCTTTAATGGTTAGTATGATGCATCTCCCAGGTGCACAGGGCCATTTTATATCACAATCAACTGTTACCTTCAGGTTTTATAAAAATGTTGTGTATATCAAACATGACGTAAAAGGAATTTGACTTCACAATTGAAATTGGCCTCTTAGTTTAAGAAGCTCCTGACTCTTTCTGACACTCATCTTCAGCACGACAACACAACAACTTTCCTCCATTAAGCCTTTGACATTGTTGTTGGGAGCATTCACATGAAAAGTAGTGTGCATGATAAGCTCAGCAGACGCAGAGTCCCACCTGGTGTTAGCTAACTGCTGCTGCCGCTAGTCTGGAGGAGCTGAGAGGAGCAGGCGAAGCTCGGCTGGACTCTGCAGCTCCAAGGAGGTTTGTCAGAGCAAGTGTTCAGGTACCCTCCAAGGGTTTCCACAGGAGATTAAGGTATTTCTCAAACATGCATGAAAGAATAACAGCAGCACTCCAGGTATGTTTTTGATGAGGGAATTAACTTTATAACATATAAAGCTCAGTCAATTTCACATAGTACTCCCCTTTTATATCACCATGGATTAGAGTTTCTAAAGATTTAGCAATTAAAATGAATAAAGAGGGTCTTGTTGATTCCCACAGGCAGTAGTTTGATGGCAGTTTTCAGCTGGAACTGAAGTTATTATGCCACTATTTAACGTTGCATCTCCAATTTGTGCACCTAAAGCAAGGTCGACGTACCTACGTCTATTACCTCTATCGGTTTTGCACTCTAGCGAACGCCACCGGCACAGCACAAATCCTCAACGTCAATATTTGTTTAGGCTGTGGGAGCCAGCTACTCTTTGCAAAGCTCTGAAGGGTGATCGGGATCAAAGAGATGACAACAGAGACAGCACCGTTTACTGTCAGGTAAAGCTGGAGTATGTCTGGAGACGGAGCAACCACATCAGACTGCAGCGTCCTGTGGCAAAAAAAAAAAAAAAAAATTACATGAATGATTTTCAGGGTTTGTTCTTCTTCCATCCTAGACGCTCAATTATGCATACAATTCTCCTCTGGACCTTCAACATGGCAGCTGACAGATTGGTTAGGCAGTTCTGTGGGACATTTAGAAGGCCTTGGAAGAAAGAAAAGACAGTGAGAAAGAAATACTGTCAGCACTCAAGCCATTCATTGGTCCCTCAGAGACAGAACTGCCTAACAGTTTTTGCCCCGGTGTATGAATAGGCCGCGTCTGTTATCATACGGCGGAGACACGAAGCACGCAGGCGTTACCTGGAAAAAGAAAACGGAGCGTCATCCCGAACTCGAGGAACAGCCGGTAATATTTTTGGCACTTGGAAAATCTTTGATTTAATCGGGAAGTAACTCTTTTTATCCTGTGTTTCCATGGAAACGAAGGAGGCCGGGGCAGGAGAGAATAGGCGGGAGGTGTGATAAGGGAGAAGAGCATCTTTCAGAGGAGCTGGAGGAAGGGGATAGCAACGGAGGAAAAAAAAAAAAAAAGGTGTCCGTCCGGTAGCCCCGTCTCTCGCTCCAGTTCACAAACACCGTCCCATCACCTCCGTGTCCTTGGCAAGCCTGCTCACAAAGGTATTTATCGGCCTTCGCTCTGTTAATTACCATCCAATTAGATGCTCCCACAGTGGAACTGCAGCAGTCGTGCACAGTGTCAAGTCAGTCCACTTAGTAAATTCTAACACCTTTGTGTTCGCAGCTCTCTCCACACTCAAATTGGTTAAGGGCAGAATATTTTCTCAAAGGATCCGTCATAGTGGTGATATGTTCATTTACAGTGCCTGCAAAAGTATTCATATCCCCTTTTACTCAGCCCCCCCCCTTGAGTCAGTACTTGGTAGAACCAAGTATTTTGGGGGATATCGGTACAGCTTTGCTCAACTAGAGATTAGACGTTTTGCACGTTTGTCTTTACCAAGCAGCTCGAGCTTACTTATATATCAGTTCAAGCCTTGTTATGGATTCACCATTGGAGTCTGGACTTTGACAAAGCCATTCTAACATCATTTGATCTAAGCTACTTATTTGTAGCCCCGGCTGTTTTTAAGATCGTCGCCTTGCCGGAAGGCGAACCCCTGCATGAATCTCAAGTCTTTCGGAGCCTCTAACCATCACGTCTGAGATGAATTGTGACTGAAACACGGGAAACAGGAGACTTTTAGAATAAAAGTTCAAATCATAAAGGCTTAGGGTTCCAATGCTTCAGATTGGCAATGGAACCTGGGAGGGAGAAACAGAATAGTGTAGATCAGGTGGGACCTGGAGGTTGATTGAATGTTTGGGTTTTTTCTTTTTATTGTAGGTTAGAGGAATGGCAGGGAATTTAGTGGGAGACCCTGGGGTGGAGACGTCAACTGGGAACAGAGCTCCAGGTGGGTGTTTTGATAGATGAGTGTACGGCAGCTGGAGAGCATACAGGCATGAATCATAGGTGAGTTCATCTTCATTTTCTCCTGCAGCTACTCCAGGTGGATGAATGAGCGGGGCGACAAGTTGGGCGTTTCTCTTCTGAAGTTCGTTTTGCAGGTAGGTTTTCATCCATGGGAGGTTTTTTTTTTTTTTTGAAGGAAGCCAGACATTCCTGTGGCGATACAGGTTACTAATCAAGTGGGGTTCCAGAAAGATCCAGGCACAAAGTGACACAAAATCAAACATGGCGGCGTCCAGTTTTCTATGACTTTTACATCATTCTGTGGCAGTGTTACAGTGCCACCCATTGGTCTGGCGTACTTACTGCAGCATTTCGTGCGGCTCTGCATCCTCTCGTGTTGACGCATGTTTTTTCTTTATCGTTTACAAAAATGTATTTTGTTTTCATATTGTGTGTTTAAATTAAACGCCTGTATTTTCTAATTAAGTGACTCCTGAAGGTAGTTAGTGGCACTGAATTTTATTTAAGGGTATCAGACTAAACAGGTCTGGAGACATATGTAGATCACAATATTAGGATTTGTGCTGATACCAAATAATGTAGAGTTTTTCCTTCCACTGCATAGTGTTGCTCTACTTTTTGTCACATGAAATCCCTTTTAAAATACACTGATGTTTGTTGGTGGAAGCTGGAAAAAAAAAAAAAAGTTCAAAGTATGTAAAAAAAGAAAAAAAAATTGCATTAATCTCCTTTTTAAATATGTAGTGATTCAATTTGTTGGACAGTTTCGTCACTAAATGGCTGTTTTGGCTAATAGGCGACGCAGCTTAGCCTTGTCTGCTTCATGTCACTCGCTAGGCGTCTTTCATGTCAGCAATACAGGCTTATTAATGCGACGCGCCTTCACACCCCTCACAGACCTCTTCCATTCAAAAGCCTCTGAGGGGGGAAAAAAAAGTTTAGAGTGACTTTTCTGGGGGTTGCGGGGGGCTGACAGACCCAGAGTGAGGCTGGCTAATTGGTGTGCTTTGAGGCTGGCCTACCAGGCTGTGGGCAAGGACAAGCATGTGGCATCGCTGACTTGTTAGCATGGAATTAGCCTCTGAGAGTGAATTAGAGGATGCGCCTCCAGCCACTAGCCATCACATGAGTGTATTACACCAGAAGAGAGCTCTCCCATCTTTCCAAGTGCAAAACAAACACACATTTGCATCTCGCACGGGCGCGTCTCACACGCACACACACAGCAACGCAGCACACACAAACTTATTAAGCTTATAACCAGACGCTAAATACCCCAAGAGCTCTTAGCTTTGTGCTTTGCATTCATAACAAATCAAATTGAAGTTTCTCATAACAGGCTTCCCCCCCCCCCCCCCCCCCCCCGCACCCACATCCCAATGAAAAATGCCCGTCGTCGTGGGTAACAGGCGTATTTGCTGGATGAATGCAGACGGCGGGCATGTTAATGTGTGTACAGGCGGGTTAGTGAGGAGGAGGTGTTTGTGTGTTCGGGTTTCAGTGAGTCTGCAGCACATCATCCCACACACCAAGCACAGCGCCTGAGGTTGTAGATGAGTTCTTTAGGCATGCTGTGTGGACATCTCCCCCCTAAAACACTCCCCAGCCCTACACACACACACGCAACCAGGCCGAAACCCCTATGGACTGGGAGTATGCTGACAGAGCAGCTGCTGAAATGGACTCACACACATGCACTGAAGGTTGCCTTTTCCTTCTTTGATCTGGCAGGCGTACTGCTGAGAGTTTAGTCGACGGCAGAAGCTGTTGATGTTTAGAGGTGATTATGGACGTGTGTTAGAGCCAGACGTCTGTCAGCTGACATTCAGATATAGGTCAGTTGTGGCAGAGGTGTCAATTTTATTCAATTTCAAATATGGGCATTTGGCAGATTAGCTTTAGCCTATTAGCATATTGTAAAAAAAAAAAAAACACTTCAGAAAAGTTACAGTATGTGTTCAGAACTGGTCTCTCACCTTTAGTGAGGGTTGGAGATCAGGATCGGGGTCAAAGGTTTAGCAGCGGAGCAACTGCGCCGCTACATGAAAACACAATTTGGTGGAGCGTCTGATCAGGAACGTCCCATTTGAAAAGAGTCCCTGGAGATCCAGAACATGTTGAGTAGACTGTATTTCCATTTAACCACGGGAACACCTTGGAATTAGCCTGGTAATAAACAGCACTTCTTTCTATGCTTCACTTTGTACAAAGGGTCTGGACCACTGTTCCCTCTAAGCTGCGCGCCGGCGCAATTGCGCACTTTTCGCACATTCTCTGCGCACAATAAAATCTATGCAGCGCATAAAATAAAACCCGACGTAAACTATACATTGAGCTCAGCCATCAGTTTTGACTATGGACCAATGACGAATAACAATCTAACTCAGTGAGTCACAGGTGTCCAGCCAATGATACGATACGGTTCACTTACGCTACGCAGCCAATCACCGAAGGCTATTGTGTTTATTTACGATTGCTTGCTGGAGTCTGGGCTCTGCTAAAGTTTAAAATTTTACCCAATCACTAACATTCTTCCATGACGTAAGTAACGTGGTAGTTTGACACTATGAAGCTTACCGGAACTCTCCTGCGCTACGAAGAGAGATGTGCCAAGTAGAACCAGTCGGCCGCTGATATTAAGTCAATATTTGGAAGTGTGGCCAACATGGACTGAATGACTTTGTTCACTTCCTCTGTTGCTTTGATAAAACTACAGGTAGACTACGATTCTAAAACAGTGGCGAAAATCAATGTCATTGTTCTCAAATTTTCCTTCTCTTTGCCGATATGTCTGGATAAAACTCTACCTGAGGAATCCACTTCAATGAGAGGAAGACCAGACAGAGCACTGAAGGGAGATGAGAATCGAACCAGAAAGTACTTGAAAATGTGGAAATGTTTCCATAAAAAAAAAGACCGTAGATAAATAAGACCTACCCCTGTTTGCTAATTAAATGACGTCTGAAGGTTTTGCTTGTATTGAATTTTGTTTAGGAGAATCACAGTGAAGGAGAATACTGATTTCCACTTTTCGCAATTTCATTTGTAAAAGAAGGCAAAAGCATGTTTTTCTCCACTGCTGGTTTATGTTGATCCTCCACATAAAATCACAGTAAAATACATTTTATTAAATGCTAAAAGGCTCAAAAGAGGTTATGATTACTTGGCAAGGCACTGTAAACAGAATGAGCGGAAACTTCGGTCCGCTGGTATTACTTGATGAAATGTAAGCAGACCAGCAGATTAATTTTAAGGAATAATCTTCCGTGCTAAACTTTATGGTAACCTCTTCATGAGAAATGAGAACATTCGGTTCATTGCTGGCTGTAGATGAAAGGTCAGCAGTCAGATTGATCCTGTAGGGAACACAAAGGTCTGAACCAAATTTGGCTGCATTTTTGCACAGAGCGTAGTGACCTCGCAACAAGGGTCAGCCGAGGGTGCCGCTAAATGAAAAAGATCGGAAACTCCCCAGTTACCTTTCAGTAATAAAACAAAGTCAAACAAGAATATGAATGTTTCAGTACGTAAATCAAAAGTCGAAGGGATAGCTTGCTTGCGTCAAAGCAGTCAGCAACGTGCAATATTTAAGTCTGCGCAAATTGCCGATGCAGTACATATAATGAAAAAAATATATACATAACTGTGCACAGGTAGATTTACACATAATTCACTTCTGCACATGGAGAGCTGACGCGAGCAGGAAAATTGCACATTAGGCCTGAGTCAGTTTCCATCCATTGCAAAAAAAAAATTTGGTGGGGGAAATTAAATCACGAAGCTGGTTCTTAATAAATAAGGCATTATCTGAGGACTTCATGCATAAAGCCGTGTCAATCTGCACGTTTTCTGCTGATTCTATATGAATTGCAGTGGCTCGCAAAAGAATTCATACCCCATGAACTTTTTTATGAATACTTTGCCACATCACAACTACAGTCTTCACTGTGTTTATTTGCATTGTCTTATGGAATAAATCAACACAAGCAGGCACATAAACGTGAAGCAGAGTTATTTGTATTCAGACCCCTTAACTCCAGTACCTCCGGGTAATATTCAGTGCAACAAACTGCCCGTCATCTAATTAGTAGATAGTGTTTAATTTGAATATAAATCCATCTGGTCCGTTTGTTAGAACGCATTAGTTTAGTGTCCACAAATCCTTAAAATGTTTAAAATTCATACTGCTCTTTTATTTGTTTGTTCTTATATAACACACTACTTACATAGTAATAACTATATTGTCATTTATGCTTAGATCATGAAATTTCATAAGCAAGGCAGTTCATTCAGGAGAAACAGATACTTTTTATTCTCCATGGGATCTCTGGAGGAGCTGCAGAGATTCACAGCTTACGTAGGAAAAATATGTTAAGAAGGAGAGAGCCACTGCTAGAATAAAGCCACAAAGCTTAGCAGGGGACTCCGCAATCATGTCAAAGAAGGTCATTTGATCAGTTGAAGCCGAAATGCAACTTTTTAGTGATGCTAGATGTCGCAGGAAACGAATGCAGCTCAAACCACATGCAGTCATACGTATAACAAAGAGTGTTTCTGCACTAAAAGAAGGAAAACATGAAACAAAATGTCAAAAAGTTCAACAGGTTTGAATATTTTCAAAAACTCCGCTTCAAGTCCGGCCTGCCTGACACGTTTAGTGGAGAGGATACAGCATTAGCGCGACTAGAACAAGTTTGAGTTCTAGTCGCAGAATGCGAAAGAAAGGTCATTAGTTGTCCTTAGATGTAAAGCCCGGCCCAGTGGAAGGCTCGATGCGCAAAAAAACATGTTCTCAAAGGACTGATTACAGCTGTGACCTTTCATCTGATGGCTCTCTAATTGAATCAGGTAGTAAATAGATGATGATAGTCGTGGCTGCAGATGACGAGGATAATAAAGAAAATGGCTTTTCCTCCTCCCGACGCGTTGCGGAAGAGGTAATAGTAGTAATTGCCGTTTTGAGTGGAGGGTTGCTGTGGAAAAAGTCAAAGACACAAGGATGACATGAATAATACAAGAAGTAGCGAGATAAAACCAGAAGCCCTGAGCTTGCACTAAAATAGAACTAACCTCGCAATTATTACTGACACAGAGTGAAAATGATCATTATGGGGACCATATACAGACCGTTAGTAATTTGGAATGAGCTACCGCGCTCAAAGGTAATAGCGCTCGCAGCAAGCAGAACATGAATTTTTAAAAAGTTTTCTACTGTAAAAAACAGAGACTATACCTCAAACAGCCATCAGACACGTGAGTTGGGGGTGGGGGTTAGGGTAGGGAAGGCGCTGGTAAGCCGAAGCTACTGTTATTTGATGGCACATGGAGCAGAGAGCGAAATGATTGACATAATCAGAATCATAATAATTGCCACGGAAATAACGCTGCCAATCAGGCAATCATGTTGGTGCGCGGCGCTATGGTAATTGGAAAACATGGTGACTGACAGTATCAGTGCGAGCCGTCCCCACCAACACCTGCTAAACCGCGACGGCGCAGACAGAGGACGGCGTTGAGTCACGAGAGAGAGACAGATGCACGAGCCGCTTCGCGAACGCTCCGAGCAAAAGCGCCAGCCTGCTTCCTCGGGACGGTTTAGGGGCCGGAACCGCCTTTGAACCGAGTGTTGAGTCAGGGATTGCCGCAGAGACGTGAGGATCTTCTCTTTGATTTGAAACTCCCGACGCTGCCGCAGGACGCAAGAGTCACGAGCCGTCCGCGCGTTTGTGTTTATTCCATCTATTTGGGTGCATAAAAGCAGGTTTAAAACCAGCGAAACATGCCTGCAGTTGAGCCATCTGACACCGACATCCCAGGTGTATTAACCCCGCAGCAGTTTGATGCATCTGCTTCTAACAGATGGGCCCGTTATTGCTGTCTTGACATCATTTGTGTCAAAGCTGGTGCTGTCTCTGGCAAACACTTGAAGCACGCTTCAGAGGCTCCACCCGCTGGAATATTTGACACTGAGATAAAAAAAAAAAATTGAACTACAATAATAAGTGACAATTTGTAGATATCGCCTCTTAGGCTGCGTTCACATTGCAGCTTGAAATGACCCAATTCTGATTTTCTGTCAAGTTGGATTTTTTTGCTGGGGTCCGTTCACACTTACAAACATATGCGACTTGTATGTGTTCTGCAGTGTGAACGTCAACGACCTGCATAACTGTGCTGCATGCGCAGTAGAGGGCGCAATAGCTTCAGCATTCTCAGTGTTCTGCCAACCACCATAAAAAGAAGTAGAGCTCAGTGTTGGCGGAAGCAAACATGGAGGCTAACGGTGGATCATAGCTTACACAATTGAAGTTGTTGTCCGACCAGAGCCAGAATATTAACAACTTAATCCTTAAATGTAGTCCGTCATAGTTGTTGTTTTTCTTCCCACTGGTGCATGTCAGGATGCAGAATAGTGAGATTTGTTGATTATCAGTGACTTCAGTTCAGATGAATGCGACCTGGACGTTAGGTCGCATTTGAATTGGGTACGTATCGGATATGCAAGTGGCCTGGGTTGCATTCTAAAAGAATCCGACCTGTTCTGTTCAGACTGTCATGAAAAAATCGGATTCAGGTTGCATTACGTCAAAAAAAATCTGAATTGGGTCACTTCAGGCTACTGTGTGAACGCAGCCTTAGTGCTCCAAACCAATATAGGGAACAAAGGAGGTGAAAGGGTTGAATTGTAGATGTTTGTTGCTGCGGTTTCTCTCTTTCTGTAGGTGTAGAAGCAGACTAATGTTGACTTGAATTCCATCTATGCTTTGTTTTTATCTCCTCTACTCTTATTTCCTTTTCTTTTAAACATCACTTTCCTCCCTTCCTCTTCTCCTTTCTTTTTCATCTCTGCCTCCATTACATTTTAAATAAACCCAAAGCAATCTCTAATAAAGTTCCATGTGGAGGGTCATGGTGAAAGCCGTAATGCTCCACTTGTGACAGTAAATCTGTTGGGCTTCACCTTCATACTCAGTAAATGCTGTTCTTTGATGTGTTTAAGGACAGAAAATGTTGGGAATTCTTAGTTTTGATGGGTTTTTTCTTTCATATTCAGTTGATTAGTATATCTGTTGCTCGGAGCCAGGACAGCTTATGGGACTATAATTAACCAAGTCTTCGTAATCAGGAGATCTTGCTCTGATTTCACTTTCAGACTTCGTTTTGTCTTAGTTCCCCTTTTGTACTACACGGTTTACATCTGCTTTGTTAGTGTGATGCCACTGTTTCTCTAGTGTCACTTCCACTTCCTGTCTTGAGTGCACTGACGAGCAATATCGGTTCCCTTTTGACTATTTAAAGTAACTAAACCAAAAATGTCCGAATTAACATAATCGTCAGTTTTAAGTCAGTTCTCTTAAACTTGTGACAGTTCATTGCTCAAACTGAGATTAATATATAGAAGCTGCCCTTTCACAGAAATGTAAAATCTGACTAATAACACAAGCTTTTTTTTTAAAAAAGAACTTGCGTTCTTGATGCATCTAGAATTGGCTAAAATTAAGAACTAAACGGAAATCAGAGTAAATGTGCAAAGTATCTGTGTTGTGGAAAAAAAACTATTTCCAAGCACCGTTCAGGTAAAATCACTCAATCAGGTTTATCCATATATTGTGCACAATATAGAGAGCTCGTAGGACAATCAGTAATGAAGCAGGTCTGGATGAAAAGCTCGCAAAGCTCCGCCAGCCAGAGACTACACATGAGTTTTATACCAAGGATAAAGAATTAAAAACAAGGGGTGAGACAGTCTGGTTCTGATGCAGCTGTAGAAAACAACTTCCAACCTTCTGCATGTAACCCAAATAGTTCTTTTGGTGAGAGTTCACAAGCATTTCATATAACATGACAAGCAGATGTGACCTTATTGTAATTTTTCCATCACATTCCCCTCTTCTGATAATAAATAAATATGATAATATTTATTATTAATCAACATTTTATAATTTTTCCATCACAGTGTTGATTGCCCCTACATGTAAAGTTTGATAGAATTATTATTTTTTTTTACAATAGAATATTGCCAAAAAAAAAGTCCAAACTTTATGTTGACATACATTTAGTAGGTAAGTTTCCATCCAATTGTCACCTGACCTTTGAGTGAACTTTTAAAATGTCACAAAAAAGCGAATTAGCCGAGTTTCTGTCTACTGGTCTGGAGCAAATCACCCAAGAGTGTTATTTAGTCAGATGTTGATGCTACGTATGGCTGTAATAAACAGGAAGTAAAGGTTGTAAGCTAGCATGGACCACACATCTCAGAAAAATGGAGAGACTCGTTGCCTCCAAACTGGAAGTTTGGACTTCAACATTTTTTCTGAGTTTTGAGACTCTGATAAGGCACAGACGCACCAGGGGATGAGAACGTTTGCTTACGTCAGAACATATTCGGCAAATGTTTTTCCATCTCCCCTTAAATCCGCCCCAAGCAGGCATAAAAGTGGTTTTGCAAAAAGGAAGAAGTTCTTTTGAATTTTTGGAACTTCCATCAATGTTTTCTAATGCAATACTTCAAAATACGCATTTTAATTATTGCCAAATACGTTCATGGAAACACGGCTATTGCTACAAGTGATAGTAAAAAATAATCTTGCACACCAGAGTCACACTTACTGCCACCTCTGGCTGCTGGTTTTCTATGTGATTTAGATGTGGACACTATGATGGACATGGAAGAAGGTTGATTTTGTTTTGGCCATACACTTCAGATCATTCTACCGAAAGACCCAATGATGCATCATTTTAAGTTTAGTAGTTGAGGCTCTGTGTATATATATATATATA
>CAEFZY010021555.1:0-17235 GCA_903066815.1 Brachyrhaphis roseni | reverse complement strand
TCAGTCTCTACATGCTGTAGGCATTAGACGTCTAGTCACAGGGCTGTTTTAAAAGAAAGAAGAATGAACCGGGACCTGGTAGTTACTATCACATCTTCACTAGATGAGCTGCAAAATCTGCTCACTACATCTTGAGCGAATAATATCTAAGTACAGTACTGTGTGTGCCCGTCACTGTTTTATTGTCTTCAATACATTTTATTATGTTTTTTGACAAATAGAACTCTGGCCTTCATCTTCAGGAAGATATTCTGTCAGTTTTACGCTTTAATCTGCGTTTCTTTGTTATGAGCAGCTTGGCAGCTTGAGAGTGGAACTCTGGTTAGAAATGAGGATTCATGCTCAACGGCTGACCTTGTTCTTTGATGATAACAAAAGAAACTTCATATCTGGTGACGTGGAGAAAGTGTCCCATTGTCAAAGCACAGCATCACCTATAATTTGACTGTCGAACAACATTTTCAATGAAAACGTGTCGTTTCCATGCTTCGATAAAGCACAGGTATTTAAATAGTGCAACCAATACCTGCAACTATTCTTTGTATTTTTAGCTCTCAAACAAAGAAGAATCTTTTTCTTGTAATTGATGTTATTACTGCAATTTTCAAACATCCTACAACCAATAGGTGTATGGCGTTGCTACCATGACGTTGTAAGGTGGTAACACCCCGATGGACAAAGTACTCAACTCTACAACATGAGTAAAAATACTGATACTCATATTCAAATCAAAAGTTTACTAAAGTTAAACTACAAAAGTACTCACTTTTCAAAATACTTCTATATTCAAACCTACATGCATTTAAAAATACTCAAGTATTTAAAAGTATAAATTATATATTTTTTATATAATTACCGTTTTATTTTCCAAGTGCTTTTACAGATCAGATCACAGACTGATGTAGAAGCACTCTGCTACAAGAAAAGTCTACACCACCTTCAAACAATTGAATATTAAAATGCCATAAAGAAAATGTCAGCTAATTTTGTTTTTTGATATTGAAAACATTCCCCCACTCCCAGTAAGTACTCCAGAAAAATACAAACAACGTACTTCAGTACAGTAACATAAATGTACTGGGCTACTGTCGGCCATCGGGCCGGTTCATGGAGTGTGTGATGATGGGCTTTGCTGAGCGGTACCATGTAGTATTCCTCCGTTTTGACTCAGGCTGGGGTTGAACTGACTCTGGTGCTAGCAAGTATTCTGGTCTCCATCATCCTGGTTACAACCCCAGTATTAATGCACCTTTAATATACATCCCTATAAATCTCAATATATTGGAGAATGTGCTCTCCGATATGGCTTTTTTGTGAAATTATTTGAAAATAACAACTGCCTCTAAACCTGAAGAAAGCGAAACCACAACAACAAGCAACATATGCATATATAATAATAATATATACCATCATTGGATAGTACATGGTACACTGCAGTACAAGATGTATCTAGTGGCAACCGTAGCCCAACTGAGAGTGTATCTGACAAACGCTTGAACTTTTGTGTGTGTGTGTGTGAGTGTGCTTGTGTCTACAAGGTTTCTCCATAGGAGTGTTCAATAGTGGGTGTGGGGACCCATACATACAATAGACCAACCTGAGGACGACACCATGAAAACTGGAGCCGCAAACACCAAGTGGGACTCAAGAATGGAATCCTGGGAGTGCCCCCACAAGGACAACCGCAGACCATCCCCCAGGCGGCCCCCTCTCTCCAGCAGCCGGAATACAAGAACCCCAGACTCTCCCGGCAACACTACACTGGAGGAGATAATTAATTTTATTTATAAAGCCCTTTATATCTCAAATTGAAATCTCAAAGGGCTCATTCACACGATGATGATGGCAAGCTACTTGATTGTAGCTACAGGCTGACAGAAGTGAGGCTGCAACTTTGTGCCATTGACCGTACTGACCAACACCAGCAGATGAGGTCAGTGAAGTGTCTTGGCTAAGGTCACAAACGACGAGGGTGAACGGACTGGGAATCAAACCAGCGATCCACTCCTTGCAAGGCAAACTCCTACTGCTCAGATGCGGCCATGGACATAGGAGTCCCAAGGACACACCGCCCCTCAGCAGTGGCCCAACAGAGCCAGGGTACCCAGGCCAAGCCGGCACTTACCCAATCACCTAGCCCCAGACATCGAGAGACACCTGTCACCAGAGGGGCGTGTGATGGGGGGAAGCAGACTGCCATGTCTACTTCCCCCCATCAGGGGATATATGGTCAGCTCAGTCAGATCAGTCTCTACATGCTGTAGGCATTAGACGTCTAGTCACAGGGCTGTTTTAAAAGAAAGAAGAATGAACCGGGACCTGGTAGTTACTATCACATCTTCACTAGATGAGCTGCAAAATCTGCTCACTACATCTTGAGCGAATAATATCTAAGTACAGTACTGTGTGTGCCCGTCACTGTTTTATTGTCTTCAATACATTTTATTATGTTTTTTGACAAATAGAACTCTGGCCTTCATCTTCAGGAAGATATTCTGTCAGTTTTACGCTTTAATCTGCGTTTCTTTGTTATGAGCAGCTTGGCAGCTTGAGAGTGGAACTCTGGTTAGAAATGAGGATTCATGCTCAACGGCTGACCTTGTTCTTTGATGATAACAAAAGAAACTTCATATCTGGTGACGTGGAGAAAGTGTCCCATTGTCAAAGCACAGCATCACCTATAATTTGACTGTCGAACAACATTTTCAATGAAAACGTGTCGTTTCCATGCACAAATGGAAACGACATTATGGCAACTAATATCTGCAACTTTTATATAAACTTTTACCTCTCAAATAAAGAAGAATTCTTTTTCTAATAATTGACACTATTACTGCAATTTTTCAACACCAAACAACAGTAATTGTTGCAAGGTGGTAACAGGAGGTAGGGGTCTGTCTTACCCGATCATGGGCAGTCTTGCTGGGGTGACCATGTTTAGGATTTGGACTGTG
The DNA here is from genome assembly GCA_903066815.1 of Brachyrhaphis roseni. Lineage (NCBI taxonomy): Eukaryota > Metazoa > Chordata > Actinopteri > Cyprinodontiformes > Poeciliidae > Brachyrhaphis > Brachyrhaphis roseni. Next base: position 14,281 of record CAEFZY010021555.1, on the reverse strand, counting down.
GGGAGTAGCATCAGTTACAGGCTGTAGATTTTGGTACCCAGAGTCTGTCTCCTTGTGTCTCTCCAGCCTGTGGGCTGCTGCTTGTGTGCTTTACTGCGATCTACCTTTATGGCAGCCATATCCCTGCCCTGAGGGGGCACCTGGTGTCTGTATGTCTGAGGTGAAGCCGGGAGCCATGTCTAATTGGGTTTTGGTACTCTTGCGGGCGGAGCGTTGCAAGCTTTTTACCCTTCTCACAATTCTACCAACATGGAAACCTCCAGGTGACAAGTTCTAACAAAGCTACACTCAAGGCAGTTCAAAGCAGCACTTTGAACTGCCTTGTTGGTGAAGATGTGCTATATAAATAAAATGACCTTTACCTCTCTATACATACTTCTCAAACACACACCCATGCAAAGAATCCAAATAGTTGATGATCATTCAAGCACATGTTCCTATTCTGTTAATGTGATCTGTCTACATTGAGGACAAATGGTCAAGGACACAAGTAGGATCTTGAAAATGTATTTTTGTAGAGTGAAACTGCCTGGGTCCATGTAGGGCACCAACTTCTCCAGACGGTGTGCCTGCAGTTCTGAGAGAAACCAAGTGCAATCTTCTAATACAAAAAAGGATAAAAGCTGCCTTTGCTGGTCAGTTTGGGCTTTCAGTTGTTTGCATGATTTACTGTCTTTTTGTGGTCATGGCGAATTTTTATTTGTTGATGTGAGATATTTAATCTAGGCAGTTCTGCATCATCTAAAGCACTGTGCAAACATGTAACACTGACTCATGCCTAAATGAGGGTTGTGTGTCTCCTGAACAATGAAATCAGATCCATCGTCTGCTCTAACGGAATGAAAACAGGAATAAGACATTATTTGCAGATCATGACTCATGTGGTTTGTCAGGGATGGGCCTCCATAGATGCTGCAGCCTCATCTTCCAAAGCTCTTGCTGATAATGTTCAACTGTTTGTCAAGTGGAGTCAGTGTAGCTGGGGAAACAACAGAATATGTTTTGACAGACCCAAATAAAGATGTGGGAAGACTTCGTAGCCTCCAGGAATGTTTGTGTAAACATTGTCTGTGGTGATTATTCCACTGGTGGATGTTAGCTAAGGTTCTACATGTTTTGTTGATTAAAATTCACATTCTATGACACTATTCAGACATTAAGTCAAGGATGCATTGCAGAATTATATTGCGTTGGACTACAAAATAAACATGAAAAAAAAAATACAACAGGTAACGGAATTGTTAAAAAATATATAAATATAACCACATCAGAGCTGCAAGGTGTTGGTAGCACTGCTGCCTTGGAGCAGGAAGGTCCTGGGTTTGAATCCCAGCTGACAATCTTTTCTGCATGGAGTTTGCATGTTTCTCTCAGAGCGTCAGTGGGCCCTCTCCAGGTACTCCAGCTTCCTCTCACAGTCCAAAAACATGACTGTTAGGTTGACTGGTCTCTGCAATTTGTCCTTATGTCACCTCTCCTTCCATGGAAACTTGAAAAACTCACAGTTTTTGACAAAAGGGGTTTTGTGCTAGGGTTAGGTGCTTATCGTCATAAATTTATCTCATGAAACTGCAATGGAAACACGTTTTTCTTAGCCTCATGTGAGTCACATGATCAACAGCTACCTGCAAAACGGTGAAGAAGACGACAGGAAGTAGGAGGACGATGGCTTGGTTTTGCTGTCTCCACTGGAGCTCTCACAGCATCGCACTGTTCACAAAATGTATGCATCTTTCTAATGTGTTTAATTTTGCAATTTTCAGACTACATTGAACTGTTGGAGTACATCCAGTGTTCACATGTGCAGACTACACTGTCTGCATCATGAGGATGTCTGATTCAGTTAAAAGCTGCTGGAAAATGTTAGCTTGTGTCAGCTTTCCCTAAATTATCATCAGGTGTTACAAACCCATGATATATTGATGTATTTGAAGTATATATTTCAGTTAAAAATATACATATTTTTACTGAAACCCTGGTGTGAGGTGCTGTGAAGTTTTGGAATATGGCAAATTGTGAGCAGGTTCAAGGAGTGTTAATATTTTTGCGAAGGCCAGCATGCTCTATTCTGTCTGGAGTCAGTGGAGATACAGTGACAGATTCTGCTGTGAACTCCAACAGACACAGGTGACACCCACCTGACTCGCTTACCAGAGACCGCTTTACAAAAATCATGTCAGATTGATGATGAGGGACACAGTATAGGTGAGAGAGGTTGAGGGAGAAGTCTCAGACTTAGTAGGCCATTGTCTGCCTGGCGTCTGGAGCGCCGGCATCAGCCAACCGCTCTTCTTACTGGCTGCTTACTGGCACACTTACATAACCCTGCACAGACAGGTGGGAAATCCACCCCCCCCCCAAAAAAAAAATACATCTTGTGCAGCCAATGGAACTACCAACAGAGTTTTGAGTGGCCCTCCTACGTAATATTCTAAATCTCACTTCTAATTTGCATGCAGTCACACATGAAAATGGATAAGAACAACTGGATGAATTTGAAACGGAATACCAGAAACGTACATTATAACTGCTGATGGCAAAAAAGGACATGCATGTATTAGTAAATGCCTTTGTTGGTTGCATTGTAGGCTCCGGCATATACAGCGTTTTGGGGAAATAGTGCAGATTTTACAGAACTGATTGAACACGTTCAGCTGCACATTGTCCCGAAAAAAACAAAACAATCCATCATCCTTCTAGTCCTTCCTGTCATCTTTTATGGAAACATAGCTGGTGATCTGCCATTCCATCCAACCAGTAACCAGTCCAGGAGGTCACTCATACGTCCTCTACTGCTATCTTTGACAGCCTTTTTGATTTTTCATTGTTCAATTGAACAAATAGCTTTATTTTAGCAATTTTAGAATTCCCTACATATAATAAGCACATGTGCAGTTCTTTTTATTGCCTTAGTTTAATTCTTGTAGATTCTTACATTTGGGTATTATATATTGGTTACTGTTAACTTGCATGTGTTTGTCAGATTGCATTTGAATGCTATAAAGTCCACTTGCGTGATTATTATGGTTGTATTATTTTAACATTTCCAGGCATGAATGGGTTTTATCTCTCATATGGCCAGTTTTCAAGGTTCAGCTGTCATTTTCCAGACACGTGTGTTCTCCACGGCTCTGTGAAGTCACTGACAGTAAACGTCACTTCCCCAGTTCCTTCTTACACTTTAAAGCCATAAAGGCTAAAGTTACACTTTGGTCCTGGTCCTCTTATGTCCATCTGAGACTTGGAGCCAGAGAATTGTGAGTGACTGTGATGTACAATTAGTTGCCTGCAATCTTTTTAGAATTGACTGAAACCTATTAGGCAGTGGAGCAGGAGTCTGTTTTAACTCCATTCCTTTTCCGGCGATTAGAATAATAATAAAAAAATATATGCTCAGATCTTGTTGACTTGTTCTCCTTTAATGTGCATAATGTAAAAATAATTTCTCTATAGTTGTTGGGTTGTACTATCTTTTACAACCTCCAAAACCATTAAAGTTTGAGATGCACCAGTCAATTTTTTGTAATTTCTGATTTCGTTTTTCTTTTAATAGAATAAAAAAAAGTGCTGATAGTTTTTTAATAAACATCACATGTTGACATCGTGCTTTATAATTTATTTCACATTATATCTAAAATTTATATTTAAAATATTGACATTTGTGACTTTTCAAGCACAAATATCAATGTATTTTGTTTGAATTTTGTTTAACCAACAAGTAATGCATAACTGGAAAGCAAAAAGGAAAAGATTCATGTTCAACAAAAAAGACCCTGAAATGTGTCACTTCCATCTGAATTCAGCTCCATTAGCCAAAATTAAAAAAGAAACAAAAATGATAAAACAAATATCTCCTGAACACATCGTTCCCACAGTGGAAGATGGTGGTGGCAGCATTGAGCTGTGGGATCTTTTTATTCTTCAGCAGGGACAAGACAGCTGGTCGTTGCCGATGGAAACGTGGACAGAGCTAAATACAGAAAGTCCTTGGGGGAAAAAAGCTGTGAAAAAAATCAATCACCCTGTATATCACACCTACAACGGAATGGTTAGAATGGCCTAGTCAAAGTTCAGATCGTTATTATTTTTCATCCACTTCACAGTTATGCACCACTTTGTATTAATACATGAAAGTTTGTGGGAAATGCACACAATTAAAAGGAATAAAATCTAAACATCACAGCGGATTTAAATTCCAAAGATGCATGAAACTCGATTGAAATAAAAGCTGAGGCGGCTTGGAGGAACAAAAACAATAACTGAACACATTCAGAACATAAAGTCACATCATAAACATAGTTTGGATAACATGAACTGCTTTCTCTTTCAGACGTGGATGAATGTACGAATGACTACAATGGGGGCTGTGTCCATGAATGCATCAACATACCTGGGAACTACAGGTGCACCTGCTACGATGGATTCATGCTGGCCCACGATGGACACAACTGTTTAGGTATGAATGGCTTTTGTTGGAGCTTCTGGCCTTTTGCCGTTCTTATCGTTTAGTGCTGCCAGGATGAACTTCTTCATGAAAATGTTGTTTCGCTTCCCATGCTGAGCTCCTCTGCGATGTCAATTTATACAAAGCTCCTCGGAGCTCTCACCATAGCATATCAGTCAACTTTAGGTCTCGGCTTTGACTAGGACTTTGCATTATCTCGATTCTCTTCTTTTTCAGACATTTTGTGGCGAGTTTGCTGTTATGTTTGATTATATTGTTCTGCCTCACTGGAGGGTTTTCTTTACAGCGATTGTGTCCATACTTTTTGCCATGAGGGCCAAAATTCTCAAGTTGCCAGCATTCCAGGGTATTTAATCAAATTAAAACTCAAAATATTTAGACAATATTTTAATGGTGTAAAGTTGTTAAATTTTTTGTAGAAAAGAAATCTGTAAATTACTGTTGATCCAACATTTTAACATTTGAACAGCTGTCACTTAATACAGCTGCTGCATTAAATGACAAGGAAAATATTTTCCAAAGCTTTTTGGGGGTTTATTGTCCTCATTTTTTCTTTTTCTTTTTATCTCTTTCTTTTCTTGTTTACATTTATGCAACAAAGGTTGGGCAGCGCTCACTCGTTTTAGCAAAGTGCCATCAAAGTGTGGCTACTATCGATTGTAGCAATTTGCGCCATCCACTGGATGTAGGGAGAAACAACGACATCTATCTATCGGTCTATCGATCTATAGATGTTGTCTTTGGTTGGGTGAACAAAATGCTGCCTAAGTTCAGTAGCTGTTAGCGATCAGCTGGCAGATGTTTAATGTACTACGGAGCAGAAAGCTGACGTTGTTGTTTCTCCCTACATCCAGTGGGTGGCGCAGATTGCTAAAATCGATAGTAGCCTCACAGGCACACCCGCTAGAAGGAAAAAAACGCATCTAATACAACACTTTCATTCTATTGGCTGAGAGGTTGCCAGGCGACTGTGCCAAAAAGCGGTTCCAAAAGCAAGCAGAGAATGTTTTGTAAGTGAGCAGAGAGTCCGAGCAGAGACTAAGTTTGAGCTCGACGAGAAGTTTTGGGTAAGCATTACAAGTTTTGAGAAGAAAGGTAAGAAAATAAAAATGTAAGTAAAAGTTTTGAGAACAAAAGACATGAAATCCTGCTTTCAGACTGAAAATGTGTGCTCTTGGATTGTGGCAGAAAAATGCCTCCATATAGCTTTAGTTGGTTGTCGGTTTGGTTTGGAAGGTGCAGAAGAAAAGAACGTTGGAGGACAGACAGGTTCGTTTTTTTTGAGTGTTGATTAAGAGCAGCCTTTAACCTGCTGGATGTGGGAGGATGTTATGGAGGAGGAGCTGTAACTTGAATAAACCAGGAAGCATAAAGCAACTGACTGAAGTCTAGCTACCTGAGCAGCTAGCATTAGTTTGTTTTCCTGGTGTTTTTCTATATGTTTCCTGAAAATTTAGGAATTTGTTCAAGACAAATATGTGATGTCATTTCTTCTGTATGTACTTTATACAGTGTAGTTAGCACATTAAAGCCCACACAAGACAACCATTCTGAACGAAAGCAGGATACCTAAGCAGTGTATTGCTGAAAGTTGGCTTCTTTATTTCATTCTGTTAGCCATCTGACTGTTGTCTTCCACTGTATATGTTGTGTTTAAGTTCAGGATTGTGGATTAAGCAGAAGGTATTCAGATTGCTAATTCCAACAGTCACTGGTATTTACTGCCTGGCGAGAGGAAACCAGCTGTGTCTGTCCCTAACCTCAAGACTGGCTTTACTAGATGTTGACTGGATGCAGCCTTAATGAGCTGCTGCTGATTAAATCAGACTTCAAACGAGGCAGTAAAGTGTGAAAGCACACACAAAATATCTGTGATCACAGAGCCAGTAGCGGCTTTGTGCTCAGACCTCCAGTCCCGTTTTTAATTCCTGCGGTTTCTCATTTCACAAACTGACATTACAAATTCAGCCAAACTTTTTTAAATTAAAGCTTATAGTAAAGTTTTCAGTTTTAAGCTGTGCCTCAAACACAAAAAGTTTTTCCTCTGTGTTATCCTTGTTTCTATGTGTCAGGCAAACAGGAAGTTGGGTCTGGTTGCCCTAGTGTGTGTCAAGGCAGATTTACCCTACAACAGTTGTATCATGACATTGAAAAGGATGCATTCTCATAGTAGTTACAAATTGTAATGTTCATATCCTGCCTAATGAGAGCCAAAGTATTTCCTTACAAACTATTTTAAAAGTTAGAGAAGTTTGTTTTTAATGTTTTTGTGACGAAATGTCATAAGTCAGTTCATTTCTTACTTCCAAATACCAGTTTCAGTCATTAATCCAAACATTCAATTGAAATGAGTTTTTCCATAAAATTCAACATTAAATAAGACAGAATTGTTCAGTTTTTCTTTTTTTAAATTACAGTGTTTTTTTTTGTTTATTTTTTTTATATATTTTTTTTCATGTCTATTGCATTTGCAAAAATTGGAGGCATTTGTGTACGGGTGTTTTACTGCAAGGTATGATTGTTGCATTTTTAAAAAAATTATCTGGCACCACAGGAAATGTGTAGAAATATTAAAGCAACCTCTCAAAACATCAGCCAGGAAAATATAGCTTGAACACAAATGGATGAAACAATTACAATACAGCGCAATTATTTTGTAATCACTCTTAACTTTATTATTCATCAGGAGATGAATAATTGTGTCATGTCCTCAGTGTCAGTAACTGAGGACATGTTCTTCCATTTCCTTTCACACACTTGTTAATTCTTGCTTCTGCTGACAAAAACGTGCTTTGTTATTACCATATGAATCGTCATAACAGTGTTTTCCAGCTTTGCCGAGTTCAAAGGCGATGGAAAGTAAAATCATACTCCTTCCTGTACCAGAGTCAGACTTGTCAGATTGTTTCCTCACAAATTAATCTTATCCCAAAAATCAAGTCAGTCCCTGACGAGGTCAGCGTTGGGTTTAGGTTTATGAGTTGTGACACCCGCTTTCCGCTTTTGTCACTTTAGGTCCTCAACGTGCTACAGTTTAATTTGAAAACTATTTTCCCAGCGTGCTTGTCAGAGTTCAGACTCCTTTCATTCCACATTCTGCTCACATCCTCTGGGCCTGCTTGCAAAAACACTATAAAGGCTCTGCGGCTTTTAATGGACCTGGAGCCGTGATATTGAGAAACCTCAAGGCCTTGTAGTTTAAATGACAAACCCGACGTTGGAAAAACTGCGGATATCAGTTTTGTGTGAGCGTGCAGGAAGTCGCTCCATCATCTCAGCAGATGCACCGTGTCAGTAACTGAGGACATTAACTGATTTAAGGTCGGCTAATTGTCCTCTAATTAAAAAGCCGTCCTGTTTGGTTTTTATTTGGGTTCGCCAAACCTTGGATCTCAGATTTGGATCCAAGGAGGACAGTTGTGGAGAACTGTGTGCAGATTTTGGCATGTTGCAGACAGGAGATTTGAGACTACAGACACAATGAATGAAAATAAGGACATTTATGAAATCAAAGCCATCTGCCTTATTACCAATCCACGGATCGGCTTGGAGACCCAAGCTAATCCAGATTCTTTAACAATCCTTTAAAGAAACTAGATAGTTCAAGTTATTATAATGTTTAATCTCAACTTAGAATTAATGAAGTATTTTTGAGCAATTTCCTTTTCACAATTAGGATTAATAAAGTATTTTGAGCAGAGTGTTTTTCACAGTTTATTCTTTTTATCTAGGTTGATACTTTGTCCCAACAGAAGAAGTAAACCTGCCAGTGTTCTGACAATGTGTCACCTAAAACATAGACTTCGCCATCATGGATTAACAAACATTGCATTTTAGGCAAAGGTGCAACGTTACAAATATTCCTACCAAACATATCCAGTACAGTTCTCTCTGTTTGTCCTACCCATGTACCTATCAAATAGTTTTTACCGTTTTGTTCTAGTGGAGTACTTGTGTCTATAATTTGGAAAGAGATTAATTTAATACAATTTGGATCAAGACAAGAACAAGAAAATGTGGAAAAAGTGAAACATTGTGAATGCTTTCTGAATGCACTGGATGTGAAGCACATCCTCACTTTGCTTAGATGGAGCTTCACCTCATTGGAGCCCAACGTGAAAAGAGGGTGGTGGTGGTTGAAACAGGAAAAAAAAATGAAAAAAACACCTCTGGCCATGTTTGTGTAGAAACTGGAATGGCATTTCTTTCCTCTTAACTTTCTCCTCGAGCGGCCCGAAGATTAAAGTCATCAGTCATATTAATGGCATCCATTACGGCTCAGGATTTACCTAAAATAGTGTTAGGAAGTGCTGTGAAAACAAAGCAGAAGTTCACCAAGGACACGATTTATGCTCACAATGTAGAACCTCCGCTGCTATATTTACACTCGGCGCTGGAACTTTATGGGCCTGCAGCAGAAGAACTCGGTGAAGTCATCGTTGAGGTCTGTTAGACCGTCACAGAACCTTCTGAATATCCAACATCATTCATTCAGGGGAAGCCGTGAAGAGCAGCTGAGCTTTATGGCGCTCTGCTTTTGTTATTATTAATTGATAGGGGACAGAGATTTTCTGTAATCTCTGTCCACTTACAGCTGAATTTGTTAAAAACTGTTGTGTACATTTTAAAAAGTCATCCTACTCACTTACACATTTCTTTCTATTTGTTAGAACTAAACAGTACTTTTATGTGATAATCTTTTACAGCATATTATAATTATTATTGTTAATCTTGTTTCTTTATATATAGAAACATTTTTTGAACTTTTGTGTGAGACTCTTGCTGCCTGAATTTCCCCTGTGTGAGATTCTATTATATTCTATTCTATTCTATTCTATTCTATTCTATTCTATTCTATTCTATTCTATTCTACCACAAAACTTAACCCAGTAAGCCAACTCTGTTAGCCAGAGAGAATATTCTAATAAACGACATATTTCTCAAAATGTTCATGTGGTTAAAAAACAACTTGAACTACAACATGAATAGAAGAAAAACTCACTAATACTGTTTTAGTACTTTTATTTAATACTAAAAAGGAATGATTGTTGAAATTTTCAACTTGAAACTCAAAAATGTCCAGGTTCCTTTTCAGAAAGTAACGAGATTCATCTCAAAATTTTTGAGTTTTTTTTTCTTTTGGCAGAAATTCACTCCTTCTATTTTCCCACTTACAATGGCCCTAACAGGCTGCTGTAGTTTTTTTTTAAAGGAGCGATGGGAACACATTTGGCCGATAGGTTCTGGCGTAGCGACTTTGAAAGCTTAGTGTAGCTTTCATCCGGTGCCCGGCCGGTCCAGTTGCGACCTCTTGCCATCTGCCTTTTCTTCCTCCTCTCTGGGTTTGTGTCCTGCCTGAGGCTGGCTGCCCGTCTCAGTACCTCAGACTAAACACAGCGCACAGTCACACACACGCCCACGTACAGAAGCTGTCACGTCTAATTACTGTACAAGACAGTAGGCCACTTCACTGAAAACTCTATAAGCCTTTCAGCAGCACAGTGCAGGATAAACAATGCTTCCCTGCAGTACGGAGCGACGCCTGCTAACGCTTAGCGCCAGGCTTTTCATCCACCTGTTAGTGTGATAGGACAGCATGGCTGTTCCTCCTGGGTCCCTGTAACATTCCTGACTCTGGCGTCAACATCACTGAGCACACAAAATCTGACTCATATGCTGTTATTAATGCAGCTCAGTAAGTGATGAGCGTTTGTTCCGCTGCTGCCTCTCATCCCTTGCCTAAGTGCTGTCTCTCTCTGTGTGTGTGTCCAGATGTGGACGAGTGTCTGGACAACAATGGAGGATGCCAGCAGGTGTGTGTGAACACGATGGGAAGCTACGAGTGTCAGTGTACAGACGGCTTCTTCCTGAGCGACAACCAGCACACCTGCATCCACCGCTCTGATGGTAAGACTGGGACAAGGAGACCAGAGAGATAACACCGGCTTACAAGAAATCTTTTTGGGAAGTTGTCTGTTTTTTTGTTGTTGTTGTTTTTATCTGGATTAGGAATATTTTCCACCTCTGAATCCAGAAGTGACATCTATTTTTCTCAATCAGGTCTTTATTCTAATTTGATTTAGAGAAATCTGATCTTCTGACTTAATCGATTATCTTTTTGTGACATTATCAGTTTATTTCCGTTCATATTTCTCATCCAAAAAAAGATTTAGGAGAAATATTTTTTTTTCTAACAGAGTGCATTAATTAAATGTTACAAACTTGGATTTCTGTAAATTGAGTAATAAACACCAATAAGAGTAAGTACATGTGAATTGAACATTACGTCTTCGTCTCTTTCCTGTCCTGATGGAATCTCTCCTCCTGCTCATCACTCATTGATCAGATTCTCCAGATGTGAGAACAAGTCCTGCATTTTGATGCTCATGTTGCTCCATAGTTCAGAAAGTTGACTTGATTGAGAAAAACCAATGTGATTATTAGATTCAGCTCATCAAAATGACCTTAAAACAGTCGAAAAACCCCAGACAATTTTTTTTGGCTGTTGATCGGTGTAATATTTGAGTTATAGAAAGAATTTAGAGAAAAATCCTAATCCTAATTGTTAGGATTATTGTCCAGGATGTAGTAGAGCACAAAGAAAATTATTTCATAGAGTAGAGTTCGAAATGAATAAAACTTTAACATGCAACTTTGTTAACTTTAGCTGTCTTTATAAACTGGGCGTCTCCTGGAAAGTCTTCCAAACAAACCCTGTGCTTTCTTTTTTAATATTTTCTAATTTTACTGTAATGAATTTTGCCATTATACAAGCTTTCTGAAGCCTGCAGAATCAGAGTGCTGGACAGTCTTATCACTGGGATGATTTCAATCCAGAGAGAAATGGCGACTGCTTTCCACTTGACATGTGAAATATGAATGCGCTTTCTGACAGCAAAAACTGTCTAGAAATTGCTTTAGAACTCCTTCTAGATTGATGTGCGGCAAAAGTTGCGAGCTCTGTTTGTTATGCACTTAATTCATGTAGCAGTCACACCTGGGGTCACAAAAGTATTCACGCCCCCAAACATTTCTTTTTTACAATAAAATCACAAAGTGGAATGTTTCTTTTACCAGTCGTTGTGAAGCGGAACAACAGGATACACGGTTTACGTTACGTTTTTAAAACAACATAAAAGTTTCAGGTGCAGGAATATACAACCCCATTCAGTCAATGTGCTGTAGAACCATTTTTCAAGTAAAGCAGTCAGTCTTTGAGGCATCTCTATCACAGCTTTGCACATCTAGAAATTACATTGTTTTTACTTATTTTGAGCTTTTTACTCAGGCAGATTGGATTGACAGTGATTCCAATCTCTTCTGAAGATTTTTAATAACATTTAGGACAGAAGTTTGATTAGAGCATTCAGACATAATGAATACGTTAGTCTCTAACAGGTTTCTTTTTAGCCCGGATGTTTTTCAGGTGTTTAGTTTCCTCTGTATCCAGCCTCACTGTCCCTGCTGAAGAAAAGCAAACCCTCTGGCATGATGCTGCCATTACTCACCTCCTATGGAGGTTGTAGACATGAATATGGGCCACAAGATCCACTTTTGCTTTAACATTTTATTTTTTATAAATCTTGTATCTTTTTGGACTGATGTCACTGTGTGTTCTATCAGATCAAAGTCTCAAGACTGCGTGCACAGCAGAGGAAGCAATGATGTCACACATATTGAGCATGCTCAGTGTTTGTGGAAGTAAACATGGATGCTAACGGTGGAGCATCTCTTGTGACTTTAAAGTAGCTGTCCAACCAGAGCCAGCACATTAACAGCTTAATGCTCATCATCGTGAGCCATGGTCGTGGTTTTTCTTTGTGTATCAGGAAATGTGAACAACCATACACAAAAAGAAAAGAAAATCTGATTTCACAAAATATCTGAATTGAGGCTGGCAGTGTGAACGTCGCCTCAGTGATCAACAAGGCATGAAGGTTGAATGAACCCTAAAGAAAGGAGCACAGGTACTGTTTGTCTTCCTCCTGCTGGATTTCAACTGTTTCATGAGGAGAGATTTCCATTCCAGACCGGGTTCATGTAGTTTACCATGATGTAACTGCTATGGGATCAGTTAATTAGCAGGACTTTATCCATGGAACAATAAAATGGCTTGATTAAGCAATTACATGGGGTACTGGAAATTTCAATTACACGTCAATGGACTTATTTTATTTTCTGTTTGCTCCTCTCTTTAAAATATTAAAGACCATACAGTATTCTCATTATGGCAAGATTAAAAAACAAATCTAAAATAAAATAATATTAAATAAAAGTATGCCACATTGAATTTTGGAAGGTCATGGCATCAGGAAGAAAACTGCTTTTATTCAACTTAGTTTTACATCTTAGCATCGTCTCTGTAGATCTTGTCTGTAGGTTTCACTCAGCAACAGCAGTGAGGAAGCTCTGAGCTCCGGTTTCCTTTTATTCGCTCACACTTCTCTGCTGCCTGAACAATAGACACATGAATGCAGCTGTGAATGGGGGACAGTGTGCTGGAGGACATCAAAGACGTGAAACGACGACGGTCGTTTGTCACTCCTTAATGGGAACAGGCAGGAGGAATGGGGTTGTGGGCAGAGACGGAGGGCGAGGACGGAGAGATCGAGTGAAGGAGGAGGCTGTGACCTCTGCCTTTGTCCGCTCCCTCTTCGCTCGGAGCGCTCGCCGGCTGTGGTCGGCGCGGAGGCATGTCAGGAGGCTCTCAGGACGTTAGAGGATCCTTTGTGGAGGAGCGAAGCAAAATAGGTGCACAAACAGATAAATGTTTGCTCACTGGGAACTCCGCCGGCCAGCGAGCTCCTGCCGTCGTTTCCTGTCACTCCAAACTCATTTTAAAGCTTTAGGTGTGCGTCAGGGGAACCCTCCCTCTGTTGTTTCAACACGCTCTTAGTTTTCACAGCGATTGACCAGATGTAGTTGGACTCTTCAATCCCATTTCTTTGGGAAAGTAATTGTAAAATGATTATGACACATTATGACTGAAGCTGCTCTATATCCATGTTCTAACTGTAAAAGTGTGTGTAACCTGGGACGCTCACAGTAAACATGCAGTAAAAATCTCTAGGTGTGAGTGTGTAAGGCCTCGCTCTGGTTGGCTATCCCGAGCCTTTTACCTTCACCACACACACACACACCCCTCACCCCCCTCATACACACTCTGTCCCGCTTCCACAATCAGACGCTTGTCCGCTGTCCCCCTCCAGGCCAGGAATAGCCGTAGAATCGCAGTGTTCCACAGGAATCTTCTTGCTCGCTCTCTTTCCGTCTTAACCATCACAGTCCCAGTGACACTCCTGACCTCAGCAGGATGTGCTTGAAAACCACACCTGTTCACTGTGTAGCTTCTCTCACTGCAACCTCTCCACCAGCATGGACAGGCCAAAGAGCCGTCAGAAGACATCAGAGCAGGAGTTGATGCAGACCTTGTAGACCAGGGGTGCTCATACTTTTTGAGACCAAGATCTACTTTTTCTCTCACCAGCCAGCTGAGATCTACCTCATGACACGAAGACATTAAAATTGTAAATTAAACCCTATTGACTTATTTTATATGCATATATACATCAGTTATAGCAGAAATAATAAAGTGATAGAAAACCTAATGTAGTTTCTTCCTCAGTGAGATTCTGACACTGGGAGCAGGTTACTGGTTTCTCAGTCAGAAGTTGGTTGCAAACCTGAGGCCAGCAGGTGTCAGTCAGTTATGGAAGATCTGAAATTTGGTTTAATGACCTCAATATGAGAAACTACAGACTTATAGGAGGAACCAAAGAGCTCTGTAAAGATAAAGGTAAATCTTCTGAAGTTGGG
>CAEFZY010021543.1:0-46580 GCA_903066815.1 Brachyrhaphis roseni | reverse complement strand
TAAGCCGCATCTTTGTATAAGCCGCAGGGTTGAAAGCGTGTGACAAAAGTCGCGGCTTATAGTCCGGAAATTACGGTGCTTTTCTTGCATGTATGTTTGAGAAATCCTTTAATCTCCGTGGTAACCATTCAGCTGTGCATAACGCCTGGGTGAACCGAGCACCGTCTTCAAGATAATAATAATAATTCAACTATATTGTCATCGCACTGTCACAAGCACAAGCAACGAAATGTGGTGTGGTCGGAGCCGGGAATCGAACCCGGGACGCCCTGCTGCCAGCCGGGAGCATTAACCTCTCGACTATCGGCACGACTATTGGAAGATGCAGCTTCCATGCTTTCCCCTCACAGACCAGCTCTCCTCTGTGACTCCTGCACTCCTTCAGACTAGCCAGCAGCATTTAGCAAACACCTGGTGGAACTGCGCATCAGCTGAGCTCATTATACAAGCTACTTTTCAGTGTAGCGCTGGTAAAAATGTTTCTAAAGGGTCAATACAGCAGTGATGTAATGACTTCCTGGCGGAGTTTCAGAAAGAGCTGCAGGTTTTAAAGAGACGGGTCCAATTTCAAGGTGTTAAATAACAAAATCAAACTTCTTTTAAGTCATATTTGATAGATGTAGCATTTTTATAACAACTGAAGGCAACAGTTATTTTAAAATGGAACTATGTGGCTGGAAAATGCATAATATCGGCCCTTTAACATGTCCAATCCATCATCTGGTGGGCTTCCCGCGTTGCTTTGCCATGGAAACGCAGATAAAGTGAAAAGAAAGAATCACATCTTGGGGGCCAAGTTGGATCGAATGCAGACCGCCTATTGAAAGTCACCTCTGTATCCCCTTTCACAGCACGGTTTTGTTATCAACACACAACCAGGAAGATCACTTTGTCCTTTTATCGTCTTCAAAGTGACGAAGAGCGTCTGACCTTCAGGGTCACGTTTGCGATTATAGAAGCAAATGAGCATCACTTCCAGCTCAGTTTCCAACTCGCCCATTTCCGTGTGTTGACCTTTCAGCTAAAACACTTGTGGATTGGCTAAACGTGACATCAACGCTAGCTTAAAACACTCTTCATGGTCTCCTGTCTTCATTTTCCCTTTGACAATATAAACTGCAAATGTGGAAAGCATTAAAACGCATTTATTTTGAAGATCAAAATAAAGTTGCAGCTTTGAGCCGTAAAACCTTAAGGGGAAGGTGGAAACTGGGGGGGCGTATAACTTTTTACAGACCATGATCACAGACTGCTCTCAACTCTGGAGTCAAGGTGTGAACCTGGCATTTGCTCCCTCGTTTCAAAGCCTGTTTTTACATCAGGAGAACTGCAGCCCGATTCCTGCCTTCTCTGTTTCAGATGGGCCAACTTGATGGATTGCATCAATACATGGGTAGTTGCTTGAAACGGATGAGTTTGTGGATGCATGGATGGATGACATTGATGGACTTATTGGTGGATTTGAATATTACAGCTGGAACGGCCCTTCATATTTGGCCACTCACTTTGACTTTTTGCACCTCCTTCTTGTAATGCTTGGGTTTATTTCACAATAAAAGTCCTGTGGCGCGTAAAGAAAAAGCTGGGAGAAGCTTAAATTGTCTTTGCGCAGTTTTTTTTCCTTTCTATTTGATGTTTTAAAACACAATAAAACAGATCGTCTTCAACAAGCAAGGGTGAGCCTTAGGGGTGGGTGGTATGGAAAAGTATTTTGTTGCTGCATTCTTGCTGGTTGCGCAGGAGGTTCCACTTCTGCTTTTCAAAGATGAAAGCTGATATAATCTTGCATCCGTTTGCAGCCATTTTCACATTTGAGTGAACCCATTGAGTTGGGCTGGCAGCAGCTTCTTTTGATTTAAATTGAGAAGAGGCCCTAAAACAGCTCATTCTGAAAGCTCAAAATGGGCGCAGCTCACTAAAATCTCATTGTCTAAGAAGGATTTTGTGCAAACAATGCAATGAAGATGTTTATTATAGCCAGTTCAATGAAGAATAATAGGTCAGAGAGTGGCAATGTTCACATGAGCCCAAAGTAAGAAAAAATAACCATCAGACCTTTTTTTTGGCAATAATTTAATGTTTTTAGGTGACTGGAAAAACCTTCTGACCAAATAAATATATATATATAAAAATCTTAGTCCATTTTTCTACATTTTACGTTTGACATCACAGTCCTGTTTTAGTTCGTCCTTATTTTCCAGACGGTCTTCTCTTTATGAACTTTCACTCATCCGCTGAAGTGGAGGGTTAAGGCCACTCTGTTCTGCACCCTGCTGAGACCACATTTACAAGAACAACTAAGCATGAAGTTCAACACCACAGGTGAACGTTGTAAAGGACAAAAAGGAAAAAACAAAACAAACTCCCCCCCCCCACACACACACACCTTGATGGGATTTTCAACCTTTAATATGTGAAGCCTCCTGTTCTTCATTTCTTCCCACAATCTCAGAAATATCTCTTCAGAGTAAAACTACAGAGCTCAGTGCTTCGCCTCGTTATGTCACATTGCGGATGAGTCGAATCAATAAGTCTGTTCCAATTCCTTGAAATACTCTTCAATTGATTGTACATTTCACACCCCACCCCCGTCTTTCAGTGTTTAAACCGCAGTGATCAGCCTGCAGGTGCAACAGGGGTCTGATTGAGAAAAGAACCATCTTTTTTGTTCCGTTTTGTTTTTCACAGACACAGGTCAGTCGAAGTGCCACGTCGAGAGGAACCAAGCCCTGGAACAGGCGCGGAGGCCTCAGGAGTCCACGTTCGTCCCGGAATGCAACGAGGACGGAACGTTCGCCCAGGTGTGTGCTTCACTCCTCACCTTCCCTTTTTCTTTTCTATTAGCGTACTCAGATAAACGCAGCTGTAATAAAAGAGATGTTTGCATCTGTATGTGTTTGTCTGGCACGTCCAGGTCCAGTGTCACACTTTGACAGGTTACTGCTGGTGCGTCACCGCCGACGGCAAGCCAGTGAGCGGCTCCTCTGTGCACAACAGGAAGCCTGTGTGTTCAGGTACTTTGACTGGGCCGGGAGGTCTTCATCAGCCAATGTGTGAAGGAAATGTGCTCGGCTTTTACTGACTCATCCTGGTGTACTTAGCATCTCCTTCCTGTCAGCTGATTCTGTATCTCATCTGATTTAATCATCAAAAAAACCAAAAAAACAGCATATTATTTGGACACGTAAAAGATTTGGCAGCTTTAGTGTTGCTAATATATTCGGGACATTTCCCACAATTTATGTAGGCCAGCTGTCTCCCAAGTTGGTATCCCACATGTTTTAGATGGTAGCCCAAAAATGTACCACTGCTTTTTTGTGGTGGTAGTAATAATCTTGAGGTTGTGAGTCGAATCCCCAGACCAACAGGCTCTGCACCAGCTCTGCCGCTCCGCCATGTTGCATTCGTGGGAATCTTAATTTTTACCCCCAGATGCTCTGGTTGGACCTTATATGTGGAAAATAAATAAAACAGGACTCAAAAGTCTCAGGCAAACTACCCTGACCTTTTGAAGCAAATCACTGTGAATATAAACCAATCACTGCGATCTACATATAAAATGCAAAAAACAGGGGCCCGTCCACAAACAGCAAAGCCGTGGCAGAGCTCAGCTCGCCACAAATTGTGTTTTGTTTTCTTGCACAAAACCGCAAACATACTCTACCCATTAGCGCTGCTCTAATTAGACGTCCCTTTAAAGCTCCAGAATTGTTAACTCATTGGTGTTAATGTCTGGCATTAGCAAAACAGACAATTGGGAATTGCATTGGCAGCTGTTCTTGCTTGACTTGACCGCAAAACGTTTTGAACGGTCAAGTCTTTGATTGAATTTAGTTGCGATTCGTGGCAGGGTAGATATGCAGGAATTAGCACAGTAGCTATGTTTCATCCTTTGTCCTTGTTTTTGTTTTGTTTTTGGTCAAAATTGACTCAAAGTGAAATTATCCTGTTTTCAAGCAAATCATACTGATCAACTTGTTCTCAGATTTGAATTGATCAATTCCAAGAAGTCTTTGAGCAGAGTCCCAGACTAGACTCTGGCACATGTGTAATGACATGCTACGTGTTGTACAGCAGGTGCAAGGTCAACAGGAAGGCCAATAATGGCTGGATCATGCAGGGGCCTCTCTGGTGCTCTAAGTGCTTTCAGCGGGACTCTGTACGCTCATCCTGGATGGGAACGCTTTCTGATAATCGCCCTCGTTTTCCTCTGTGAGATAACACTCAGGGGCCTTTGCCAGGACTGGATTGTTTTGGATTGTCTGGTTAAACTGTTCACATGTGCATTTGGAGCTGTTCACACTCCCTGTTGGAACATAGAGCAGAGATTTAACCAAGACTTGCTTATACGGGCTTAATACAACTTAGCAAAGTTTAGGGATTTCTAACCTGAGTCTAATCAACTTCTACTTTTGTGTTCAATTCACTAATTAAAAGTTGATACAAAAATGATTTAATCAAAGCTGATAGTCACTAGAGGCAGACAGATCGATCCAAAATATCGATTGAAAAAAGTATCAGTATCAGATGGCTACTTTAGTTTCAGATTCCCTCTTGAAATTTTATTTTTGTAGTTTCTTAACCCTACCTCAGAACAGATTTTACTTTGATTTGCTCTCGAATTGCATTTTTTTTTTGCACTGTATTTAGAAAAAATGCAGACTAATTTGTTTTGGTTGCCTATGGTTACTGTTTGTCAGGTTAATGTTAGGGGTGGGCATGTATAGTATCATTTATCGTGAATTTTTTTTTTATCGTGGTATAAATCTTGACTTATGGGTGTCTCGATACATTCCAGATATCGAAGGTAAATAAAAAAGAAATCAAAACTGAGAGTATGATTGGAAGTATTAGTTTTGCTATTTTCTCCACTATCTGTTCCACGAGAGCTTCAGTAAATATCAACAAAAGAAATATATGATTAAGTGCAGCTGCTGTGTGCATTTTAGTGATAGAAATCTCACTTTCTTTAAGTAAGAGGCAGCCTAAAGAATCCCGTTTCAAATGGAAATGATTTTCAAGAACAATATTTGTGTTTATGGCACAATGAATGCTGAACCATGCAGTCATATAGTTGCCTAAAAAAAAAAATTACAGTTTAAAAAAAACAAAAAACCCCAACAATATTTGTCGTTTTCAGAATAGTACCACAAAATATTGCGATATAATTGTTAGTATGTATTGCCCACCCATGGTTAATATGTTCTAAAAGGTTTTTTTTGTTAGATATTTATAAACTTCGTCCAAATGTTGCGTGAGGTTTGTACAAAATAATTTACAGGAGAAACTACAAAAAAAAACATAAGATCAGAAGTTTGACACATCAAATTAAAATAAAAAGTATCAATATAAGTATCAGTATCGACAATACGAGCCCTCTTTTTATTTTGTATCGGATCGGTATAAAAAACATGCCGAACCGCACACTTGTATTGATCACACTGTTTTTGTAATTAAGAAATTGTTCTAGCTCAAATTTGCCAAGCAATCGAACCCAGACGCTCAGTTTGACCAAAATCCAGCAAGTGAAATATGTGACATCATTCCTTTGTCCAATTATCACCTCTGACAAACAATGTCCCGGAAAACTATTCGTATTTTCTCCGTGTTTCATTTGGATTACACAAAGTGGAGTCAAATGAAAGTGATACAAATAAAAACAAAAAGTCTTTACTCAGAAAATTCGGAAACATCTGGCATTCATCAGCCCTGTCTAACTTGATACTCCAAAAAAATCAAGTGCAACTAATTGACTTCATAAGGTACCAAATTACATAAAAAACTGCGTCCAAATCTACAAGCCTTTATTGACATAAATGGTTTCATTTTTTTGAAATCATTGGGGGGGGGGAAATATCCAACAACCCAAATTTCTCTGCTCTTCAACTGGACACATGATTTCAATGTCCGCTTTGAGTAACTCCAACACTCAGTCGTCATCACTTGCCCCCTTTCTGCCCTGCATGAGGTCCGATATCTTCATGGTTTCTTGCAAAGGTATGTATGATGATGGAAGCAGAATCTGGGCGTAGCAAACCCAATCCTGCTCAGCTGCTGCATCAAAAACACGATGCCCTCGTTTTTTTTTGTTTGTTTTGTTTTTCCCTTCTCGATACAACTAGACATGCTGGACTCGAACATGACTCCATCACCCGAGTAAATCATCTCACATACGTTTGCAGGAAACTTCAGTGAAAATATGGGAACTGATGCTGGAAGGAGTGGATTCTCAGTTAGTAAGTTTTTCTTCCAGTTGCTTTCACTCAAAATTCTCCCCTTTCGCCTTCTGTTGTGATCGGTTGGATCATTCGATTCAGCATCCATGCATGAAACTGACTACCTGCATGAGCCGGGACAAATACAGTGGAATTAAAATCCATTTTTAACATTTTCCCCAGTAATTTTCCTGAAAGTTGGTCTCTGTTGGTATGAGGCTGATGAAACGGGTTCAGTGTTTAGGATACAATCAAGTACTAACATAGGGTTTCCTCTGCAGCCAGATGTTGAACACTAGCTGCGTTTCCATTGACCATGTCATTGTGCAATCTGACATTTCAAAAGTAATTTTGCTTAATGGCAAAATAATACAAAAAAAGCAGAGGAAGTAGTCTGAGGATGACTTATGGAGTCGAACAAACGTATTCACATGTGACTTCAATTGCAATGCTTATTGAATGGAAACACCGCAGTTGCCAAAGTTGCGTTTTCTTCCAACGTCAGCGGAATTTGTAATGGAAGCGCAGCTGGTGTCGCGTGTCTTCATCCTGCGTCGACCGACAAGCTCAGAGATAATCGGGAGAATAACGAAATCCAATTGAAATATTTTAAAGTGCAGGCCCTCAGAAGAACTGTCTGTTTCCGCTGTTGCTCACTCTCTGTTGTATCTCCACCCCCCCTCCTTCCAAATGTCGCAGGGTCAGTAACCGACCGACCGCCTGGGCCCCCGAACGCGGGTAGAAAAGGTGAGCTGAGATCTGTTGCATGTCCTCTGTCTGTTTGTTTCTAAGCGTGTTTGGGTGAAGCAGCTCAAAAGGTCTTTTGACCCAGTTTTGCTCTGCCTAACATGCGCAAAGTCCATATTTGCCCAAGGAAAAAGTGCCGCAACAGGAAGCCGTGAATCTTCACAGTTATTATCGGTGAAAGCATGCAAGAAAAAAAAAAGAGAAATTGTATGAAATTTTGTACAGAAGAACAAAAGTTTTTACACAGTTGATGGCTATTTTGAAGAGTCAACTTAGTAATTATTCAGGAGATGTTTTGCTTTTCTTTTCAGAGTTCAGGTGTAAATGATTTTTAAAAATCACAAAGAAATATATTTTAATTTGCCCAGTGTCTTGAAAGTCCTGTTGTCGATCTAGTGTTTCTTTTGTATGTTATTAGAAAGTAACCTTCTATTTATATAGAAAATGAATTGAGACCTATTTTCGCTAATTTAACTTATTTCTAAACAGGAAGACACTGTTGAAGGCTACTGTTAAAAGTTATATATTAACGTATATGCTATTTTAATTGTTTAAAATATTATTTAATCAGTAAAAACCCATTTCTTTTTGTATGCTGAAACCCTCACAGTTCATAACTTCTCAAAAACTGGAGGGAAGAACCAACAAATAGAAGATTTTGAGCATTTTCCTTAGTAGTTTTTAAATGTGTTGACACTTGATCTCACTTTAAAGGATTCCGCTGTGATGTTGAAACGTTTTCTGTTGTTTGCTTTTGACATAATTATTTCCCAAGGAATGTTCCAGATGCTGCGAAACCGCACACAGGGTGAGTATACTAGGCAGATTAATTCACAGTTAAATACGATTCAGTTTGGACAAGGACTCTGCCAGCATGTCTAAATATTGATTCTAGCTCGCAGCATTATGTCAAATTACATTGCTATGTTTCTCTAACATCAATGGTGAAGCGCCAATGAGAAATTTGCATGAAATGATGAAGGGTATGAATGTTATATTTAATAAGGGGGCTGTGAGGACACAGCTAGGACACTCTTTGTTTCTCATTGTTAAATGGTGACGCGACAAAACCGCTTCTAGAATTTACAGCACGATCTTTTACAGATTCAAAATGAAATAAAGCAAGCTTCTAAAAATGTTTGAGTGAAGCCTCTTTAGTGAACGCAAGCGAAACAACGCTTTCCTAACATAATCCCGTCTGGATATTTGATCACTTTCCTTGATTTATTTTCTGATGTGGACCCGGCTTTAGAAAATATTAATTTAGAAAAACAGCCAGGGAACCAGGGAGGTGCAAGCCTCACATAAATTGGTAAAATGTTCAAGATTAACCGGTTAGCTGCAACTGTGCTAATAGCAGAGAAACAACCTAACGTTCCAGTGGGACAATAAATCAATAACAATGTCAATAGTTAATACATCTGATGGAATATTCAATGTTTAATATATAGAATATTCACTGAACTCTGGTCCGGAACCGCACAGCATTCTGGGAAATGTAGGTGGAGGAAAGACTTTAACTGCTCAATGAGGTAAGCAAGGTTGGTGGCATCAACTAACTCACTCACTCTTTGGTTACCTAGCAACAATCTTGGGTAACGTAGCCACCATGCATCATAACTGCTTAAAAATAAATGGTATGTAGTAAAAATTGAGGATAAAAGAGGAATTATATATTTAAAACAAAAACTAATAATTATCGATATTGACTTACATGGAACGGTAATATCATGAAATGTTTTTCAGCCACATCATCCAGGCCTAAGTGTCATGGAAACCGTTTATTCACAGTCATCGGTGGCCATGCTAACTGGCCTTAGCATTTATAGCAGCCTCTGCTGTTCAGGAGCTGTGGCGCTGCTCCTGAACAGAGCAAGGCATGGGGAAGGGTGTGAGCAGCGTGTATACGAGCATGATTGACTGCGATACAAATACATATATATATATTTTTTTTAAAGTTGCCGACTGTAGCTTTAAGGTGCTGGAATAACTCAAACCTCAGGCCTGCAGAAAAGTTGTGTATTATGTTCTAAAGCTAATCTGTCCCAGGAAACCAATGAGCTTTAATCCAGTGAGCGTGAAATCCCGCAACAATTTGTAACAAGCTGTAAAGTTGTTCAGATGGAATCATTCAACCCCTGAAAATTTCTGATCCCTGAATTCTAGTTTAAAAACAAGAAATATTCATGGCTCTGCGGCGAATATTTCTGTGGTGACCACAGTTTAGAGCTGTGGTCACCACGTTCTCCTGGAGATTGAAATCTCCAGGAGAACGTGTAAATATTTGTTTTAAATTTGACAAATGTATTTTTTAATTTTTTTGCAACGAAGAAAACTTTGCTAATGCTGACGTTTGATGTGGACGTCTGTCTTTGTGTCACACAGTCATGGATATGATAGCGCCACAATATTTAGCCGCGGCGCTGACTATACTTGGTGCTTAAGTGCAGCATTTGAGCTGCATAAGAGCTATATTATTATTTATAACATATACATTTTCATAACTCTCGCAAGTATCAAAAGAGCTGATCTGTAGTGAAAGAGAAGCTTTAACTTGGACATCGAAAAAGACATTGGCGTAATAACCTGATGTTTAGCTCATCACCAGAGTTACTCTAAACAACCTCATGTGCACAACGACCACATTACTTCTGAAACTGAACGCAGCCTCAGTGCTTGCTCAGCTCTAGTGTTTCGAGTCAACCAACCATCAACTGATTCCCTCGCTGTGACGATGGAAGTCGTTTGAATTACCTGCAGCTGAACGTGGCTATTGAACGGAGGCTTGAGGCCGCCTGCTGAACGCGCTGCCCGATCATGTTGTGAGTGATTTATAGACTCGGGCTTCCGCAGGCACCCACGGGTGGGTGGTTGTCTTGTGATTTGTCTGTCGTTCCTTCTGTCTGTCTGTTTTTCTTTCTCTCTCTCTCTCTCTCTCTTTCTCTCTCTGTCTGTCTCTCTCTCTTGGCCGGGCCATGTGCAAATCCCAACCATTCAACAGTTCTGGAGAGTAGATTGTATTAATCTCAATAATGGTAGTCTCCTTCCGTTTCTTTCTCACTCTCAACCCAGACGACGGCTCCAAGCCCACCCCCACCATGGAGACCCACATACCCCCCGAGGGTGAGGGTAAGCTTCCCCTTACAGCTCTTCCGCCGTTACAGCACGGTCGAGACAGTCGCCTCCACGGCTAAATGTGCATACCGCAGACCCGCGATGGCTCTCCGGGGTCAAACACGGCTCGCGTAATTGCTCCTTTGTGAGCTCGAGCTCATCGTATTCCAGAAAACTGCAGCAGCCGTACTTTGTCAACAAGTTCATTTCCAAACCTAAGATCTATTCTCTCAAAAAGCATAATAATGAAAAAAAACACCATCTAATGGAAATATCCAGATGTCAAAAATTGCATTTCGTATTTGACTTTTAATGCTGTTTTAAGTTTGGTTTTGTGGGCAAAAGCCAGGCTGCTGAATAAGACATTATATTAAAGTAAACACCTCCATTTGTGAATGCTACTGACCTCTCCTCTGTCATGCTGTCACCGCAGAGATAACCGCTCCGACACTGTGGATAAAACATCTGGGGTACATGGAGAATAAGCAGAACAGCTCCACTACCAGAAGGCAAGGTGAGGCTAGAAAACATGACGGCGCGCTCCCTTCTGTTCAGATTAGATTATTTTTGTAGTGTTTACTGACAATTATTGACTTAAAACAAGCTTCTACATCTTGGTGAAAAGCTACTTGTGAGTTAGTTTGGTCTTATTTCAAGTCCACTAAGATATTTGCACTAGAAACCAAAACAAAACCCTTGCGTGTTTTTGCATTGTTCCTGCCGTGTGTGATGTGTTAAGAGTGTTCTTATCCGTTCTGATCTGAAGTGATGCATCTTCTACATGTTGGACTGTCGTTGTGTGATGTTCCCTGAAGGCAAACGACAGCACAGCCTGTTGAATGTGACGTGTAGCGGATCAAAAAGTGAGGTGGCGGAAAAACGAAGGCGTAATGTAAAATATACTGAAGGCAGAACACCTGCCTTAGTGCCCCAGAAAGTCCAACGGATAATGGAAACACCTTTGTTTTGTCTTTTCTCTTTTAAAAACCTTCACCACTGCTTCTTTCCGGTCGGCCATGTTTGCTTCCTGTAAACTCACATTTGTTTTCAGGAGGTCTTACGAGATTTCCCATCTGAAATCTGCATGTTGGGGGTGAGTGAAATCGGTTTGTGTGTGTTGTGTTGCTCCTGCCGTGCGGCACACTGTACACGCTGTACAACTAATCTGTCGGGTTTTGAAAATCGGCCGACAATTTTAAAGTCTTGCCGGGCGAACCAGGCATTACTTTCTCACAACTTGACAGTTACTTTCCTGTAATGTCTATGAAACTTCATTTGTACTTATCAGATACTCTCTGGGAACTTTTATGGAGCTTCCCAAGTACTTTCCAAAACGTGTCCGTTCTTCTGTGGAAGTCATTTCTAAATTGTGAAAAATAAATTTCTAGATTTTCTTGGACTCTTTTCAAGTCCAAGAAAGTTCCGGAAAGTACCAGGTAAGGTCCGGGAAAAAACTTTTTCGAGAAATGCCTGAAAAGTTTTAAGAAAGTTATGGAGAGTTGTGGAAAGTACCAAAAGTAACATTGACTTTATGTAAATCTAAGGGCTGAATTAGTGATCGCTACTGACATTGTTTCCTTTAATCTGTTTCAAAATAGGCAAATCAAAGCAGACAAGCAACAATAGTTAAAACGTTACAAATTTTAAGTAACCTAATATCTGGAAAACATGCTGTCGTTCTATTTCAGTTGAATATCGCAGTTAAAGTTGATATTCCTCACCCTTCTCTTTCTTTTCCATCTAATGTCCTGTTTAGCATCTCAGTCCCTAAAAGAAGTCAGATGTGATCAACAAGGACTGATTTTGAGATTGACTCTGATAGTGACCGCATTTCAATATACATGCACTTTATTTCTGATCTACATGATCCATCGTCGATCTGCTTGTTTACTTCCCTTCACGCGACAGATATTTTGAACTCATGCTGCTGCTTTGCATCTACACACACACACCACCGAGTCTTATTTCCTTCCCGAACACAGTTTTTATATCTCATCTCGCATTTTGTGCTTCATTGCAAACAGCAGACGATTCCAGCGATTGCATCTCATGTTTCTGTAAGTATTTTTTGACGGATGGCATCGCAGCAAAGGAAGCTGCGGTCTGGCGTGCGTTGAAGACGTAGAGTTTCTCAAAGATATTTGCAGCGACAGCTCTTTGAAACCTCGGTGGAAACTCCAGCTTCCTGTTTCCAGTTAGCATCTGAAGACCTCAAAGGGACAAACGGACAAAGCCAGCTCGAGGGGGGAGCTGTCATCACGTCTGAGACGAGAGCGAAGTGTGTGTCCGCATCTGTAATTCCACACTGTGCTTTGTTTCTGTGTCTCCTGAGTTGAAGGAGCGTGCAAAAGAAGCAGCAGAAGCCTAGTGCGTTTGGCCACCAGTGGAGAAACATGCCAAGCGCTCGAACGATTTGTGAATTTTGAAAAGTAGCTGATGGTTTAGTGATTCAGATATTGTGCTTTGTTGAACTCAACACACTTGCTTCTTGTCGAGGTGGATATTCTTGAAATTCCTTTTTATGTTTTTTAAATCACAAACGCTTCTGTTCGTGGAGTGGAAAGTAAGCGCTCTCAGATTATTAGATGTTAGGATGTTTTTATGAATTACATTAGCAGATACAGGATGGGGAGAATACATTAACATCAGTAAGGCTCCATGTTCAATGCTTGGTAGTCCAGAACTTCCTTAGCTTAACTTAACTAAAGTAGTGTCTGTAAAGATGCTGTAGTCAATATTTCTTTTATAAAGAGGTGACGCAAAAAATCTGAAATCTTGCTGAGTTTTCTTTATTTATTTAATACGTTGCAGTTAAATTGATAAATTAATTGAATTAATACTTTTTTTAAATGATATTTTTAAAGAAAACATGTCTGCAATTGCTTTTTTCATTTTTGCTCCACTGTATGTTATGATAAGATAAGATAAATCTTTATTGTCATTGTCACAAGAACAACGAAATTGAGAGATGCCATCAGTCGGTGCAAAAAAAAGACAACTGTCTCAGAACCCACCACGTTGCTTATCCCCAACCACCAGGTTAGTTGGGGATTTCCCCCAATCCCCAACTAACCTAAAAATGGTAAAACAACCACAACTTACAGTCTTCATGCTTTCAAATCTGTTTTTCAATTGTTTAATAAGTTCTTAGCCAACTCTTCAGATCTTCAGACGTATTTTTAGGTATTTCAGCACTACCTTTAGCTAAATAAGCGCTTTAGCTGACAGCTCGCTCGTTGCTGTGTGTGACCTGTGTTTTCAAGGGAAGCGTTTTGCTTCTTCCTGCCCAGTGTTTGAGGCCAGAGTGGCTAAAAGTGAAGGCGGCCATCTGTAGCGATGTTTTGATTACACAGGTTTTGCTTTCTCGGCGCGGTGGAAGAATCCTCCCCGTTTTAAAGTCTTCACAGTTTCGTCTCTCTTCTGCTCTTCCTGGAAAAACTTGAGTCCTAACCAACCAATCGAGAGCGGCGACTGGTCCATCACCCCGCCACTGTGACGGAGAGCGAAGCGGACTAAATGTTTGCGAAGAGTGTTTGCTTAGGCAAACCGACGCAAAGTCCATTTTCCTCCCCCAAACGCTCCGTCGCTAGCCGTGGACTTTCCCCGTCTGAGACTCATCTTTTTCGTCTTTTAATCCAATTGGTGTTGTCTCGGGGCGGCGCCGGGGCGTTCACATCTGTATGACTATTCGGCACAAAGAGCAAAGAATGAGAGAGGGGCACGGGGGAAGTAAAGAACGACGTGTTGAAAAGCTGCGAAAGGAGATGAAATTCTCCGTGACCGAGCCCTTCATCGTCTCGACTCACCTACAAGCCTTCCTTCACACGGTTTCCCCCGACTTTATTTCAGCTGCTGCTTTAACTGCAGCGGAGGCTTCCTAGAAACAATATTGCAACGATTAGCCCACAGCTGAAAGCCACTGGAGTGGGAAGGAGAAAGTGACGGGGAGGAGAGCAGATTTAAAGAAGACGGGAGGGAAGTGGAGGACAGAAGAGCTAAAAAAGGAAAAAGGAAGGAAGAGAAGACTGTATTTGTAAATAGTCTCACTTGAATAATGATGGCCGGAGTGGGATGAATGAAACAGAGGTCATTAAATGTACTTTAGATGGTCATTTTCTGTCTATTATCAACCAAAAATACACAGCAAATTTCCCCAGACTCTCCTACTTGCTCTTGTGCAAGTCTTCCTTTTTAGGATATTTACTTTCAGAGGGTTTGTTCTCTCTTCCAGTCCCCGCTGACAAAAGAATAACTAGAAATTGACAAAGAAAAAAGGAGAAAAATCATCGGAAATAAAGATTTTCATGACAGGCGGGGAGGATGGATGTCTCCAATCCGCTCAAACCTGAAGGATTCAGCATGAACTGTTTTTCATTTGTAAAATATGTACAGAGTCTTTTAATTTTTTTTTGGCTCCAGCATAAACTCTGTATAATAAACTGTTTCAATTCATTATTGTGAGAATGGGGGTGTTTGACATGAAAAGCTCAACAGAACACATTCAGTTCTGTGTTGGTATCTAGTTTGGCAGCTGGGGTCAGTACCGCTGCTGGACGAGATTCAAGCCTTTCCACTGCAACGCTGTCTGCACAATGTCTCAGATAATAAAAGGTGGTGAAAAAGTTGAGTATTTTTTGTCAGTAATTTCAGAAAGGGAAATGTAGCGTATTTCATTTTGATGATTGTGGCTTGTAGGTAATGAAACCCCAAAATTCAGTGTTTCCGGAAATCATAGCATAGCTAAGATGTTATGACCAAAAAAGGTGTAAAAAGGCCAAAAAAGAAAAAGAAATATTTCTCTATAAATCGTCTTAGTTTGAAAAGTGAAAAGTCAATTTTTAGACTGTCAGATATTTTCTGGGAAAAAAAACAAACATTTCTGAGTTTAAAAGTCGGAACATTTTTGGCTTTTGTGAATTTTCTGAGAAGTCGAAAATTTTTTACCTTGAAACTTTGACATTTTCATGTCTTTTCTAGAAAACTTATGAAATTGCCCCAAAAAAATTCTGATTGTTTTTCTAGCATTTTTTTTTTACTTTTCAAACTCAGAAAATGTCTGTGTTTTGGCGGAAATGTACAGTTTTTTTTTTTTAAATCATCAATGGCTCTAATTCTAATTGCAAAAGACACTGAATTTTGAGTTTTCATTATTTTTAAGCCATTAACGTACTAGTTCCACTGGCAGATTATTTTACTCTTAACATGTGAAAATCCTTTTGTTATAAGTGTAATTATTTAATCTGCCAGTGGAATTAGTACTTTTTAAAAACCAATGTTAAGGAATTAGTGACTTATAACAAGCTCCTTCATTTTTCTAAAAGCTTTTATTTATTTCAAGGGTACTAAGACATTTGCACTAGAAACTAGACCAAAAATCTTTGGTAAGATTTTCATGTTTTTGCATTTTATTGACCAACCTCGTTTCTCTGTTTTTCTGCTGTAACTCGTTTTCCAGAAAAGGTTCCCTCTTGTGACCAGGAGAGGCAGAACGCCCTGAACGAGGCTCAGCAGAGTTCTCGGGAGTCCATTATCATTCCGGACTGTGGGTCCGGAGGTCTTTACAAACCAGTCCAGTGCCATCAGCATACTGGTTACTGCTGGTGTGTTTTAGTGGATACAGGACGACCCATCCCCGGAACGTCAACCTTGTAAGATCTTTTAGCAAAAAGACACCGAAGAGAACAGCTGGTTTGATCTTTATTAGTTTACTGATCATGTATGTTGTTTGTTTTGTTTTTTTTCCCCCACAATAACTGTATAATTTACTGGTAAGAATCATCTGCCTGGTGTTGTGAAAGTCAAGTTATGCAAGTTATGTCAGCTTCAAAGCTTAAGCTAAATTACACCAACTAAACAAAAACGATTAGATTCATTACTTTTATCCCAACGCAGCGCTACAAAAAGTCAAAAGTAATTAACCCGTCCAGGCAGGTGGCATAAATGGCACTAATTCACCCTTCATCCCAACATGCACGCACTGTTCAAAATGGCGGTAATTATAGCCTTCTTCCCGTTTCGACCCACACGTCGCATTTTTCAACGCGCCGATCTGTGTAAGCTGTGTTTTCAAAGCATCTCTTTATCAAATCTCGCTGTTTGTCATGAAAGGAAAAAAAAATAAAAATAAACACTCCAACTTTTAGACCCATGCCTCTCTTAAATGTTTACTTAGCAAAGTGAATAATTTCAAGCAATGATGTCAGTATTGGTTAGCTGGCTATAAACACTCAGCCTGTGAAAGGCCCTGTGTTTTCAGTTCGGCCTCTGGTGTTTACTTTGCTTTTAGCCGTTGGCAGCGGCCTATATTTATATTTTGTGTTGGTCTTTGTTAGAGGGATCTCCAAAACCAGAAATATGACGAATAATGATGCTTTAAACTAATGTTTGCATAAGCAGCGTCTTGTTCAGTTTGTGTTGAAAACAAGGATATCGGACCTCAAACGAGAAAGCGAGACAAATAGATGTTTGGACAACGCGTGTGAGCGCACGGACACAGAGGACGGCTTGTGTTTTAGAGGATAAAATAAAATGTCAAATTATACAAAAAGTAAATATTTTCCATTTTGATACACAACGTGTCGTGTTGTGAATCCATCTGATGCCTTTTTAGTGTCAAATGAATCTTGTGTGTCATAACTTGGAGCAACCGGGCTGAATTCTAACTTTCATTTCAAGGAAACAGGAAAGAAAACACTCCTGAGGGGATTGTTTCCGTATCTAAAGGTGCATTGACCCCACTTTTCCTTTTAAACTGCCCCAGTTTCTTTTCTTGGGGCAGCGGTGTCCAGGGTTTGATTGCGGGCCATGCAGACAGTAGAAAACAGACATGACAACTCGCTGCTGATTTGAAAACGCAAAATGAGGCACACATGCTCCAGTTCTCGTTGCATTCAAAGAAGCACTGAAAGAACAGCCAGGAAAAAACGAGTCATACCAGACTGAAAGCCAAACAGTTTGTTATGCTTCTTTAAAAAAAAAAAGGCTCTTGAGTTTATTATTATTATTTTTTTTTTAAAAAGAAGATTTAATAAGAGGCTAAGTTAATCTTTGTCAGTTAATCCATAAGGGCATTTTAAAGCATTTATTTATGCGGGCAGAACCAAGTGCAGCAAAATGAATCAGTGAGAATTATATCACGTTCGTTTTCTTTTGAGCTGCGGGTTTTGTTAAATTTAATGTGTCTGTGTGAATCCATCTGTCCCATGGATGCTTCCTCTTTTCTTTTTCAGTCTCTGATAAAACCCGTCTTTGTCTCTCTGTAAAAAGGTACAAGACGCCGGAGTGTGACGAAGACGCCCGGTCTTATGTCGCGGACCCGGAGGACCCGTTCCACGTCAGACCCCTGCAAGGTTCCCTTCCTCTTTCACACCACGTTGATTCGCTTTGGAGAAATTTGACTTCCTGAAATTTTCGACCTGATACGGAGACAAAATAATTAAGTCAAGGACCGATTTCAAGGCTTTAAATTACGCAGTCGTATTTCTTTTAAGTCATATTTTCTATGTACGCAAAATTTTATATAACATAATTACTTGATTGTGCTATAAAATGACACCATTTGCCTGGAAAAGACACAACGCCGCCCCGTTAAAAACATTAGCGATACTTTTGGACTTTCCCAAAACCATTTTATCCACCTTGGCCAGTTTTTGTGTGCTTTTCCACTACTCTCAGTGGTTTATGTGCCGTGTTTTTCCTCTAAAACAGTGAAATCTGATCAAAGCAGCATTAATCTCGTTAACCAATTTCAAGGTGGTTCACTCAAAAACAATTGCGCTGGTCCCGACTTCCAACGGTAGGAGACGGGAGGAAAAACTAGGGCCAGCTTTTTGAAAAGCATTATAAATGCATACCGGTTAAGCTCTAAAAGTAAATTAAAATAAGTTTTTAGTTTGAAAGAAGTTTGTGATAATCCACAGACCTTTAATGATTAAAGCCTGCAAAATGTGATTCATGGAAAAAATAACCCTGCAGCTGCTGTCGTCGTGGTGACTCTGGTCTTCAGTTGTGACTGAGGCCTTCAAAGAACAACAGGGTTTATGCTGACATTAAGTTACACACAGAAGGAGGTGTTAGCAGAGTAAAAGTGGACTGAATACAGATGCACACCACACTTTTTAGATCCTTTCGGGTAACTAAACCAATTCAAAAACCATGGATCGTGTTCCTTCCACTTCACAGCGATTTTCTACTTTGTGTTAATTTGACATAAGAATAAAATTAGAAAAGGTTGAAGTGGCATGAATACTTTTGGAACATATTGATAAGTGAATTCTATAAAAAATAATAATCATAAAAAAAAATGGCTTTCTGGGAAGTTACAAGTTCCTGTAAAAATAGGAACTTGTAACATTGCTGAGCTAACTCTGTTTCGCCACTGCGTAAAGCTTCTTTGGATCTCGTATTTAAATCCCCATCTGGTGGGTCTACAGAGCGGAGCAGGCTCCTGACTGTGCAGCAGATGTGTGACGGGTTTTATGGAAGGTGGGAGTGTTGAGCTGGTAGGGGCTGCAGGGCGAAGGGGGTGTTGGGGACAATTTTATGTACTGTAGAATGGTGTCATGAAGCATCACAACAAACCCAAACCCACTGCTGTGCATCACCGCTCAAACCTTTATCTGATCTTAAACACCTCGCAGCCACAAGCTACAATGTGTTTTATGAGTTTAGGTTTGATTTTACTGTTGAATTATGAAAATTGCACCTTCTATAAAGCACAGAAGGGTGGTATTATGCTGTGGCAGGGAAGGAAAAGTTGGTAAAAGTTCACAGGAGAAGTCATTAAAAACCATGGTAGCGACGGATGTAAACAGCTGCATGAACTATATTCATCTATCAGCCATCAGAGGAGACGTCGGCGCCTTGCTCAACCGTTGGAGCGACAAACCGGCTATACTTGAGAGCGTATGCGGCGTTTTGTAGTCGGCGATTTTACTGGAGAGCTATGGATTCAACACGTTTGAATGACAGACAACGTTTTATGAAGGGTGGGGTTCTGTGAGAGCCAGCTGCACACTGTTCGAAAAAAAAATAGAACACAAAAAGAAACTACAAAACCACTGCAGTCTTCTTCGTGGTTTTCGCCAGTAGTAACGTCCGGCTGTTGATCACGTGACTCGTGCGATGCCAATTGTCGTACATTTTGACTCGGCTGAAAAACCGCCTCATCGTAACGCAACAGCTTAACAACCACGAGATTTATCTTTCCAAAATTGCCATGCTTCCAGGAAGGAAATTTATCTTCGTAATTTTATGGTTGATGGGAAACGCAGCTGCTGATGTATTTTTACATTCTTACAACACGTGGTCACAAGAAGACCTCATCTCCTGTGACTAAGTCAACTTTGGTCAGTTAGTTGCACATTAAGTCTCATTAAAAAAAACCTCAAAAGGAGAACAGTTAAATCTAAATTGAAGCAAGAAATGCTTGATTAACTCAGAAACGATGACAAGGTAGGACCTGACATGAGAGCGCCACTCAAGTGTTTTAGATACAGCCACCAGGACTTTACCGCCCATCCACCACCCTATGTGGCAAAGTCCTTGGCATTCTGTTTCTAGTTTGTGTCTCATAACAACCTCATTTTACACTTGGATGAAGGCACAGCGAGTGCCTCCTCAAGCTTGTCCTCTTGTGCGAAATGCTAACTGGAATCCCCTGGTAGACGAACATCATGAGCCAGAGAGAGAAAAAGACAAGAGCCATCATCGATGACAAAAAAATATATAGTCTTAAAAAAGCTGAAAAAGCTTCTTACCAAGACAGATTAGACTGAACAAAACGATTATTTTACAGTGCAGCTGTGTTTGAAGTTACTCTACAAAAGACAATTAGGAGGGAAAATTTTGGCCCGGTTAAGCGTACCCTTAAAAAGCATACATCTGGGTAATTAAAAGGAACTACCTGAGGTGTTTGGAATTATGTCATAAAAGTTAACGGGTCTGCGCCGCTCGACAGAAAGTTCCCACCTCCCTCCATGTGCCTCGGCTCTGTTCTCTTACGAAAACAACCGGACCGTCACCTGAGTTGAGAACGTGATCCTTTATTCACCTTGAGCTTTAGCGGGCTGACGACGGTCTCTGCTTGGGTATCCGTCCTGCTGGTGTCGAGGTGCCTCAGCCTCACTGTGCCATAATGACCCAAATTAGTGGTGTAAGGTAATTTTAACATATTCATTTTATTTTAATTTTTTTTTTGTCTTTGATTTGTACCAGGCTGCCCAGAGGGGAAGAAGGGGGAATTCATTACAAGCTTGTTAGATGCTCTCACAACCGACATGGTGCAAGCCATAAACTCACCGACCCCCTCTGGTGGCGGGAGGTAAGACTGAATAAAGAGCGCCGTAAAAATGCTCATCCTTTGTCTGAGGGTGCGTGTAACACTTTCACATATCTGCCTCTAACACCCGCTAGGTTTGTTGAACCTGATCCCAGTCACACTCTGGAGGAAAGAGTGGTGCATTGGTACTTTGCCCAGCTGGATAACAATGGCAGCAATGACATCAACAAGAAGGAACTCAAACCTTTCAAGAGGTACCTGAAGAAGAAAGCTAAACCTAAGAAATGTGCCCGCAAGTTCACGGACTACTGTGATCTGAATAAGGACAAGGCTATTTCGCTGCAGGAGCTGAAAGGCTGCCTCGGTGTCAGCAAAGACGGTAAGAGAAGAAGAAGTTTTCTTCGGAGAATTGGTTTGGGAATCTTTTTTGTTTCTTTTTTATAAAACACATTGTTAGACTTTAGTATCTTATATATAAATATAGATTTTACTGGTATAGATCCGTAAAGTGTGAAACAGAGCTATAGTTCTATTTTTATGGAGCTAAATTGGAGCCGTAAAGTTTGCTCTAAAGAAAACAAATTGAACCTGAACAGAAAAATTTGAAACTAAAACTGTAGTTTGAAATCAGTTTGAAATATTTTTCAATTTAAAATTTCTGTTTGGTTTCAAACTTTTTTTCAGTTTCAAAATAATTTTTCAGTTTCCAATCTTATTTTTATTATTACTTTTTTCAGTTAAAATTTTTCTTATCAAACTTCATGGCCTTACATTAGCTCAATATATATTCAGAGGCATAATCTACCCCCCCCCCCCAAAAAAAACAAACAAACAAAACATTAAGTGAAATTAGTGTTTGCTCCCTTTTTGCTTGAACCTTTTACCCATTAGGAGTTTAGTTTGCCTTCTCTTTAATTGCAGCTGCAATAAGCATTAAATCAACAAATCAAGTAATCGCATGATGAATTAAAATGAGAGTAATAATTTCCATTTGCATGATTTGCTGTTGTTCTTCCTCTCTCTCTTTCTGCCAAAAAATGGACGACAACAGTCTTAAGTCTGGTGCTTTAGTCTCAACTAGCCCCTCTTTTTTTTTTCTTGAAAAACAATTTTGTTTATGTCGAGTTCATAACTAATTTTACTTGTTGTTCCAGTTGTTTTGTTTATTTACTTGGAGTATTTAAAATGTCTTCCAGTTCCAGCTTTATATGTTTATTAGATTTGAAAGTTTATTGAGCTCTGACAATGTGTTCTTGCATCATTATGCCATTACCATTATACTACTAGAAAATAGTTTCAGAACAACAATATTACTGTTTTCAAGCAGCAGTCGTGTTTAAACAAACTCTATTACGACTTCAAAGTCAGAAGAAGTTTGTAACATTCAGTTCAATGTATAAAGATCGAGATGTGTCCCAAAGGAGCATTAACTACATGAGAGCCCTCCCACAACAGGTTTTTCTTTTTTATTCCTATCCAACTGCTAACATAATACTTAAATGAGGGATTTACTCATATTTTTAGCTACTGACAGATGTTAACAGATGTCAGCAATTTAACAATTAAAGCAGACGAGCGCTTTAGACTGTTTTAAACTGAAATGACTGAATTATAATGCTGAAAAAAAATAACAACGGCCACATAAAAATACCCTGTTCCTGTAGTGAAAACACAACTAGAATGTTCCTTGATTGTAAAAAGATTTTGCTTTATAACTCAAATTCAGCCTTAATCTGTTATCACCATGGCAACGCTTGCAGTTAAAGTTTCAGCAATGCATATCATAAATCCCACATTTATTTTTGTGACGGTAGGACAAATCAAAGGCTTTTCCTTCCAATCAATCAGCTGGAATGTGGATGACTTGTGAAAGTTTTCAATGAGAGTTATGAAGGTTAACACCTATATGTTTGATTTAAACAACATGCTCTTTTGTCTTTCCCATTCTAAAATAAAAACCTGGGGAAACAAGATGACCCTCTGATGTAGCTGAAAAAAATCATTTTAAAAATCCTAATTAAAAGTTTGAATAACAACAACAAATATTCCAGGTAGTTTTATTTCATTGGCATTGATAGGCTGACCGGTTCAAAATAAAGGACAAATGTGATAAAGTTGATATCCAACTTCAGGCACCACTAAAAATGCAAGTTGTGACCTAAACTTTTAATATTCTAAAAATAAAAGAGTGCACCGATTTTTCGGTGACGATTTTCTTAATCTTGGGAGATCAGTGATCGGCCGATTTTTACATATGAAGCCGATCTTATCTAGCTTGGCAAAAGTCTAAGAATCAACCACTGTACTCTTTTGCTCTCCGGTGAGGAAGGTTAGGCTGACGGACCGGCCCACCAAGTCATGTCAGCACCTTTATAATTAACAGTAGTTACCCCACTGGTGCCAACTCAACAATTTTCTTGCTATTTTGACCAACATTTCAGACAACAAAATTGGTATCGGCCAAAATCAGAATCGGCAGGTTAAGCTTTTTAAAAGATTGGTGATCGGCCAGAAAACTTGAATCGGTGCACCACTATATAAAACTATTTGTGCAAAATACGACACTCTCAGCTGTAAATAGTAATTTTATTGGTAAATTTCTCCAGCCTAGTAGTTAAAGTTACTGAACATCCTTAAGTCTTCAGTCAAACTAAAAAATTGTTTGGAATGTTCCAACATTATATAATGCAGCAACGTGTGCAACGCTGCAGCATTTGTTAGCAATAATTCCTTAAGATTTAATGTGTTCCCACTAAATAAACACCCTGAAATTAAAGGTTTGGTTTTATAGGATGACGCTATTTTTACATTTTTGTCAGAAGTGCAGCAACTATTGAGAGTCCTGTGTATTGTTTCAGACTCAGGGATTTAACCAAATAAATCAAGAAGACACGTGTCCATCGAGTTTGATTCCTGTCATTTTCCTCTTTTTGCAGGAAGCCCGTTGACAAGCGGCAGTCAAGGAACAAGGCAAGGGACAAAACTGTTCAGTAAGCACGCGGGTCTGCTCTCACCAACACTGCTTAAAGCTTTAAACACATTTATACCATGATGTAAAACCTTCACTTAGTCACCGTTCATCTTTAACTGCAAGATTATTCATCATGGAAGGACAGGAAATCCTTAGTTCATAGATACATTTGGTGTTTTTTTAAGTAATCAAACGTGTTCTTTGTTCTTCCAGTTCTTCGTTACAGATTAAAACTGTTTGCTACTGAATTTTGATTACTTGCGTAAAGTTCAGAAGGTTACATGCTACTTTGTCTTTAAACAGTTTAGGAAAGCACAGATGATGACGCTGTAGTTTTGTAAGCCTCCTTCTATTCATGATTCAGTTTCCCCGTATTTGTGGATTTTTTTTCTTTGCGGGACGAAATTCCAAATCATTAGCAAAAAAATTTGCTAATTCGCTGATTTTACTTTTTATTTTTTTGTCGAGCACATCTAATATATACATATATATATATATATATATACACATCAGCTAGAGAAGATGAAATACTTTGGCACAATGCTGCTTGACTCACTATTGGCTGGTGTTTGCACAGCAGCTAATCCAGAAGCACCATTCCTCTAAGAGCAGAAATAAGGAATATTGTTAGCTTCTGCCGTATTACTAAGACGGTTTCCATTGTGATTATTAATGCACATTAAGATATCTTTGATATTTTAACTATTAAAATGGGCAGTATTACATGTTTTTAGATGAAGTCTAATATATTCAGGAAGTCTAATGTATTAATGCCACAGCTTGTGGTTTGGGTACCACAAGCTGTTAAGGGGCTTGTGGTACCCCACAAAAACCAGGGATGAGCTGTACACGCAAATACGGATACGTTTTAAGGCAAAACCTCTTACACTCACAAGGTTTCCCCCAGAAAACTTGCTAAGCCTGGTGGTTGGGTGCTAGGACAGTCATTCATGCAGTGACCCGTCGTGTTTTTGAGCTAAAAAAATGCTTAAAGTTGACAGGAAACTTGAAAATATCACTTGATAATTATGTACTGAAAGATTGGAAGATTAGTACATGAACATCAACTTTAATGTCTTAAAAATGCAAACATTTTAAAAAGACTCAAGCAATGCTTAGCCTGGTGGGGGCACAAGTAAAGCCTGGTGGCCCGCCAGGCTTATAATACACTGGGGGGGAAATCCCTGCACTCAGCTTCCTTATGTGACATCATTGTAGAAATCAAAAGCCAAAAATCGACATCAGACAAGATTTTAGGAAGAGAATTAGAGAGTCTGAAACAGACAGGTTGTCAAAGAGATTTAGGTGAAGTGTTTTGATCATAAAACACTTCACTTTTGTTGTATGATTTATTACAAATCATAAAACAAAAGAAGAGAAGTTGGCAGAAGCTTGTAAGAGATCATTCACACTGAAACAAGTTCTGTGCAAGAATGTCTATAAGCCATTACTGAAAAAGGAAAGTAATAACCCAGGTAACGTCTGCCGAGCTCTGTAGAGATGTCTCATCAACCAGAAACCTAATGCTTGGGTCCAAATGGGTCTTCCAAATACACAAAGACCATAAGCAGACAATCAAATTATTTACAAAGTGGCTGAAGAACCACAAAGTTAATGTTTTGGTCAGAGCTAAAAAGATGCATGAGCAAAGCATCTCACAATCCTGACTCAGTTACACGAGTTTTGTCAGGAGGGAAACTCCCGCAATACTCATAATGTTAGAAAAATGACCAAAATGACCCAAGTTATCTTGTTTGATAAGTATCTCAAGAAAAGTGCAAAACAAATGAACCGTTTTTAGTCTGGCATTTTTATCAAATACAGTAAAATAATTTGTAACAGACAAAGTTTTTTTTTTTTTTAGATTCTGTGTAAATGTGTACAGTTTTAGTTTCAAGTGTAAATTTATACCCAAAGAGATTGTGATGTATTTTAGATATTTTTTTATCATCACTTTTATTGTCATGGCAGTGAACGCCACAATGTATTTTGACAAAACAGAAACATAAGGCAAGTTCTTCAACAATTAGGTTAATTATTTGTTCAACTATTGACCCATTATCCCGTTGTTAGTTAGTCTAACACTTCAGTAACTTCGCTGTGTCCATGTTGAATTGCTGCCGATTTGATCTTGAGATGGTAGAAATATTGAGAAAAGAGCAAACCCAGAAACTCAGAAGAATCACCAAAGTCTTCTTTTTTGGTCCCGTTCCCCCCCCCCACCACCACCTTTCCTTTTCCAAGTCATCTTCCTTCATCTCTCAATTACTCACTCCGCTTGGATTCCCTGGAATTCACATGCTGATTTTTATTCCCGCCGGTGCTGCGGAGCCTGGCTACCGGGTTTGCTCAGCGCCACAAAACACTGAAGTCATGTGTTTACCCTGGGCTCGGCGCAGGCGGCGGCGGAGAACAGTGGTTCTAAACAGGCATAACGTCAGGGTTGCTCACGAGTCGCCAGAATAAACAGCCCCAGGAGTGCCGGAGCGGAGGAGAGAGAGGCTTGTTTTTACTACAGTCACTGAATCTATCACCTACATGTTTAGGAGCGGGAGGTGAACAGCCTGACGTCTTTATGTGGCTCTTATGGTACCACTCAGGCACACGGAGCCGGTGAAGGCTGTGGAGAGAGTGAGTTATGAAATAAGCAAAGGAGACGCGGAGAGCTCGCGTGAAAGAACCGGGAACATATGGAACCCGCTCGAGGTTGACTAAGATAGACAACCTTTGTGTTCAGGTATGCTTTGCTGCTCCTCAATGGCCTGGATCGCTTTAAGTCAAGCTGCTTTTACTAGGCTGTAAATCGTGTCGTGTCCTGTAGCAGCTCCGGAGAGTCGCGGCAACGCCGTTTGCGTGTATATTCACGGCTACGTTACAGAACGTGCCTTTTCCTCGGCGTTGTGATCATTTGAGACACGTTATTTGTACGAACCCCATCACTCTTCGCCCACTGGCACCAGCGAAGAAAACGATCTGAACACCATGTGTGAGAGAGTGAGAGGTGCCTGAGAAAGTGGCAGTGGACTTTGAGCAGACAGTAATCCTTATATATTTTCTCTTGTGAACCTTGTGTTTGTAATGCTTTTGCTAAAAAAAAAAAAAAGAAATCAAGGTAGCAATTAAATGTACTTGGAGTGATTATTACCTAGTTAAAATTGTTGTAGAACCAATTCAACTTGTACTTCCTTAGAAGTTATAGGTTACCTTACGAAACTAGCCAGGACACTCCTGAAACTTTCCTGGGACTTGTCAGGTGTTTCCTTGGTACTTACATGACAGTTCCTGGATATATTCTTAAAACTTTCCTGCTATATTCCAGATTCTTTCACATCTAGCTGGTTGCTTTCTAGAATTTACCAGGTACTTTCCTGGATCTTTCCTAGAGTTGTTTCTGGTAGGCCTGTTGCAATAAACAATAAATCAGTTAATCACATGATAAATTTAAACAAGCTCAATAATTTATTGTTTTTTTCTTTCTCTCTCTCTTTCTACCAAAACTGGTCTTCAGTCTGGCCCCTTTTTTGAAGAACAATTTTGCTTGCAGAGACTTTGTAATTCAGTTTATTTGTTATTTCTGTTTTGAACACATTTGAGAATGTGTTCTTGCATTATTATGCCTATATATTACACTAATATACCTTGAAGATGGTCTCAAATTAACAATATCATTGGTTATCGCAATGACTTCTGGGACAATTTATCATCCAGCAAAATTTGTCGCTACTTTCTGGATCTTAATAGGTTCTTTCCTGGAACGTTTATGGCACTTTTCATGGCATGTTGTATGTAGAGTTATTTTAGGAGACAGGTACTTTCCATAAACTTTCATTGTTCTTGCTAGCTCCTTTCAAATAACTTGCCAGGTATTTTTCCAGATCTTACAAGGTAATCTCCCAGAACTTGGTCTTTACTTTCCTGAACCTGTCTGGTACTTTCCCGAACCAGTACTTGACCGTTTGGGAAAATAACCTGGAAGTTCCACGAAAGTTCATAGTAAGCTTCAGAAAATCAACCAAAAGATTCAATGAAAGGTTTGCTAAAGTACCTGCATGTTCTGGAAGACATTCGTTAAGTTTTGGAATCTAACATCTGAAAATGTATTGCCAATAACTTTTTGTATACTGGACATTAAGGGCAGCCATTTTGTGGTTTCTGATTTTCTTTTTTTTATTTTTAAATAAGAATAATTGATTTGTAAGTACTTAAAGTATCTGCTCAGCAGCCTTGGTGATTGGGGTCGTCAGGAGAGACACAGAACAAACTTAGGAGACAGTGAAAATGTTTCTTTCAGTAGGTCTGAGTGTGTCTTGTATTTTCTCTGGCTCTATCTGGAAGATGATCTGTAAC
Source organism: Brachyrhaphis roseni (assembly GCA_903066815.1). Taxonomy (NCBI): domain Eukaryota; kingdom Metazoa; phylum Chordata; class Actinopteri; order Cyprinodontiformes; family Poeciliidae; genus Brachyrhaphis; species Brachyrhaphis roseni. Next base: position 18,907 of record CAEFZY010021543.1, on the reverse strand, counting down.
AACGGTGTTATTAAGCAGGTCTGGGACCAGAAGTCCAAGCCCAGAATCTTGTCCTCTTGGAGCCAACACAAATTACTCTGCATCACTTACCGCTTTAGCTCAGTTTGACACTCTAACAGGATGAATAGGAACAGAAGTTGTCAAACAAACACTTTATTCCTAAGATCACTGCCTTGAGCCCAAATCAATCTGATTCTACAAAAAAACCCTTAAAAATCCCCCTCATCATTAGCCGTGATCTTCAGTTGGTTCTCGCCGCCACATACTGATGCAGCACAATTCCCAGCTCTTGAGCCAAGCGTTTTTATTGGCCGGTCCCAGGTGAGGTGAGACGATTTAGCGCTAGACAGGATCTGCTTTCAGCTCTTTATCACAAGTGGGGCCAAGGTGTCCAGAGAGAGGCTGGGGAGCTTTGTGTTGTTAATGGCAGAGGCAATCTCCCCAGTGAGCGGGCAGAGAGGAGAGGGAGGAACGTTAAGCGCTCTGGAGCCTGGTAATTGCGTGGCCAATTCCTGGGCACTAATGTCACTCGGCTCTGAACAACAGAGACGTTTATCTGAGCAAAAAGAGAAAGGAAAGCATGACTTCAGGGGAAGACGATGTCAGAAATGTTTGCATTTGCAGGTACAGCGTACGTGTTGTCGAGGTAAAAAGATCGCAAGTCGACTTTTTTTTAAAAAAAATTTTAAACCACTGATCACATTGAAACTCTTTGAAAAAAGCAGAACTGTGCTGGATTGGGCAGCAAAACCTTTTTTTGTTTGTGCCGCTATCACTTTAAGGATATGAATAAATGTTTCCAGAGGTCACGAAAGGTCAACCAGCCACTGTACCTTCTTAAGACCAAAACAAAATTGGTGTCAATCAACTCTATGTCTGTGCTGTCCAAAGTAGCATATTGCAGAAAAAACTGTTAGCCAAAAAAAAAAATAAATAATACCACGCCGGTAACATAGTTGAGGCGTTTTGATCTCGAGAATCAGCATTGTTTGTTTTTATGAGCAAGTAGTTTGTGAGCTTGGAGGAATAAAAACTGCTTTATGTAAAACAGAAACGCACTCAACATAAAATTTAGCGCTTTGGATTGAGACGCTCCTCTTGAAGTGGTTGCGCTGTTGTTCCCACTACAGGATCTGCTCCCATGGAATGCAGCCTCTGATTTATTGCGTGTGGGATGAGTTGTGATGCCTTCAAGTTTAAACAGCAAGCCTAGTAGTAAATACTTCATAAAAACTCCGGAGAAGCCCTGGGAGTGAAATCAGCTGGACTTGTAATTTACTGCGTACACGGCCAGCAGTGACAGGAAGTGCACCTGCGTGACCCTAAACCCCCTCCCCCCCACTTCCACCACCACTTTAACCCACGAGCTCCAGACGCCCTCCACCCACACAGAAACACAGTTTGATGTGTGCCGTAAGGTCCGACTGGCAAACCCCCCCCCAAAAAAACGCCTCGTCGTCCTTCACTGGCCTGATCCGACGTCAGATGTAGTTTGATTGTAGAAATGTGCGGCCCAGAACAAATCGGAGGTCTAACTTGGTTCCATTTGACGGACGGAACATCTGCAAGCAATCTTCGCTCCGTGCCCATCTTCTTTTCTCACAAGCCTCTCCATCACTTTCTTCCTCTCGTTTTTTTTTTTTTTTGCACCCCACCCCCAACATTTCTGACTGACGAAAGAGCCGGAGACTCTCCTGGGCAGTTTGGGCACGATTGCACAACAGACCAGGACATGAGCGACTCGCTCAAACAGTGTGATGGACGATGTGAACACATAAAGGATTCACCCCTCAAAAGTATTCGTATCTCTTTGAATCGGTCTCATTTTATGCACAAACGTAAATGGATGCTAGACCAACTTATTCTTATTCAACCCCATTTAATCTGATACCCCTAAAATGAAATTCAGAGCAACTGATCCCTTTCTGAAGCCACCTAATTATGAGAATACACCCATGTTTTATGTATTCTGAGTGTAAATCCAATGTTTTGTAAAGGCCTCCACATTAATCCACTAAACTTGTTTGGGTTTACATGTATGGCCCGAGCACAACCCTGAAATTATTTCACTGATGGTTGGGTCGAGCTCGGACTGCGGTGCGTTCTCGTTTAGAGAAAACCGGACAATACGAATTTGTGTTCATCTACTTATTACAGTCCTCAACAGCTTACCATGTTGAGGAAAGAAAGAAAGTGAGGTGCAGGAGTTCATCAGACTGTTACAAGCGCACTTACATGCTCATGCGGCCCGGCCCGGCCCAGCTCCGCTCCCATCAACCACACATCCCACAAGACTGGCACCTGACTCACCCGGCTGTTACAACAAGCGACAAAATGGAGCCGGAAGATGCTAAAAGAAAGCTAAAAGTGGGAAAGAGATTTACACTGCTTACTCCAGTTTTAGATGGTATGAAACTGAAAGAAGTCAAATCCTACATGTCGGATTTACTTTGGGTCCATATTTCAAGTCAATCAGTGGGTTCAGGCTCAAACACAACGTCTGGATTTTTTTTTTTTTTTTTAGGTCTGATCTAAACTAACGGCTTTTCTCCTGATCTGACAGGCAGAACTAGCAACGCATGAAATCAGAGAAGCAGATAAAAAGTCAATGGTGGAGGAGCTGTAAAGATTTGAGGCCCTCATGATGAAAGACACTGACCAAAAAAACAAAAAAGAATAAATAAATCCAGTTTCAAAACTGCACAATAGCCACGTAGAAGAAGGGGTTCTAGTCATATGAAAGGGATTTTTTAAATTTTTTTTTAATATACAGGACAACAGAACAGCATTCACACAGAGAAACAAGGGAGTTTCTTTATTCAGTGGGGGAGCTTTTTTTCCCCAGCAGGATCAGAGAAATATTGACATGAACTGATACCAGGCTGGAGGTTCACCTTCCAGCAGGACAGCTCCATGTTGTTAAATCCACAATGGAGTGGTTTAGATGATAGGCTTATTCTCATGTCAGAATGGCCAAGTCAAAGTCTAGACTCGAATCCGATTTAGAATCTGTGGCAGGACTTGAAAGTTGTTGACCAAAGACGATCTCAATGAGAATTAGCAACATAGAATGTACAGAAGTTTCATTCTCTAGGTGTGTATTGCTGGAGGCATATTTCTTTTCAGTGAGGCTAAATGTAAAAGCACAACGCACCTTTCAGGTTTTTATCTGTAAGAAGTCATAAAAAGCTACTTGTTTTCTTTCCTCTTACAATTAAAAACTCTTGTTTCTGTCCTGTCAAAATAAAATGTAATAAAACACATTTAAAGTTTAGATTTTTATATGACAAACTGTAAAAGAGTTAAAGGGGTATGAATACTTTTTGAAGGTTCTGTATGTAAAGTTGATGTTCTGAAGTCGTTCTCACCTCTTGACTTTTTACAAGTTAGGTTGAATAACTTTGGCTCTAAATTGAAAAAAAAACTAAACTTTTTTTTTCCTATTTTCTCACACATCTAGTAAAACATACATTTCATTTCTGTGTGTATCATTTAAAGCAAACACATGTCTGTTCCATGTCATGTCAGTGTGACAGCGTATTAGGGCCAGGAGTAAATCTGCTCACAAAAAAGTGAGAAATTTTGAGATTAATGTGAGATTTTCTAAAAAAAACAAAACCAAAAAAAAACCCCAGAGAAATTTCAGTCTCAAAAATTAAAAGTTTTTGATTTTCGGAAATTATCTGAGTTTCAAAAGTTGAATTATTTTTCTTTATTCTAGAACTGCAGAAGTGTCCTTGTTTTTTTTCCTAGACAATTTCTGAGATCAATCTCAAAATGTCTTGAGTTTTTTTTTTTTTTTTTCCCCCACCAGGGGTCTTTTTGTGGGCTCTAGTGTCCCTTATTAGACAGTAGACTGACAGGAAGGGGGTAATGAGAGGGGGGAAGACATGCGGCAAATGCCATCGGGTCTGGGAGTCAAACCCGCGACGGCCGCGTCGAGAACTCAAGGCTTTCAAATGTGGGTCGCTGTATCCCCTACGCCACCACAGCACGCCTGTCTTGAGTTTTTTGACGGAAATTTAATTTAATCTAAAATTAATTTAATTAATTCATTTTTTAAAATCTACAATGGCCTTTCTGCGCCATCGCACGTCAACTCATGTAAAAACCAACATACAAAAAAAAAAGAAAAAAAGCTGAGTCATGCAGGTTCTGTTCTCTCTCCAACGCTTCGTCTCTATGTCTGTTCTTCCAGTCGGCCGTCTGGCGTGAGGAGAGAACGGACGAGAAGCTGAAGATGAGAGCAGAGAGGACGGAGGAGACGGAGGCGACGAGTCTGCACGCTTCCCGACGGGACCTTAAAGTCGGAGCAGAGAAATCAAGAAGTTTCTGAATTGAAAAAAAAAAGAATGAGAGAGAGAGAAAAAAAAGGAAAGCAACAAAGCGGCGCCAAAATAATTGCACTTTTTCCTCCCTATGTCTGACATATTAACTGCTTTTTTTTGTTTTTGTTTATCTTGAAGTGACTGAGAATTCACTAAGTAAAAAATGAGAATATATTTGTAAAGAGTTGACAGGCTCACCACTGGAAGAGCGCGTATGTGTATGTAACCACTCCCTCTCCCCTCCCCTGCTGTACGTTCAGTCTGCTGTGTTGATTTGTTCAGTCCACATGTTTCAATCCCGGGCCTGTCCAATAAAACGTTACACCACCCTCACCCCCGGCCCCCACCACCGTCAGACATGCTGCAGCAGCAGACAGCTCAGCGGCGAATCAACAGACAACAATCAATCAATCAATAAAAAAAAAAAAGAAGTAAATCAATGCGAACCAGCTGACTTACACCTGATTTGTCAGCATGAAACAATCTATGAATTCCCTTGATCTGGTTGTAGATCTGTTGGTGTTTTCCTCGTAAAAAAACAAACAACAAAAAACAGATGTTTGTGTCGTAAACAAGAAAAGAAATCAAAAACTAGCTGCAAGTACTTAGCTGCAAACCGATGCAAGAAAGCTACGCCATCTGCACTAAATACTTCACACAGTCTGTTAGCTAAAGAAAAAAAAAACCAAAACATAATAATAAAAAAGGCAATAAAAAGCACTGAAGTAGTTCAGACAATACCTGTGGTGGCGTAATGCATCTCTTCTTCAGAACCCAGCGGGTGATTGGCCGACAGCAAAGCCATCAGTTAAGCTCCACTGCTAGCGCCGCTAGCTCTCTGAAATAAACTGGCACATCCGAATATCTAAAGGCACGCGGTGTGGATGTCTGTGCCCTAAAAGATGAGCCTTTAAATAACAAACCTATAAATGAGTGAAATATCTTCAGCAAAAGATTATTGTAATTGATCAGTTACGCACAGCAACTCCAGCTGCCACATTCCACCTGGTTCAGCTGCCATTTTGCTTTTGGTGTTTTCAGTTTTTTTTCCTCTTCGGTGTCATTTTTGCTGACATTTAACCATGTGACAGGCCTACATGGTAAAAAGTAGACGGAAAACGACAACCTGGCTGTCAATTTGTCCTCGGAAAGTTGTGCGCGTCTGTTCAGTCGTCCTGGATTAATACTTTGCCGAATGGCACGTTTTTCTACCAGCTTTGAACATCTAGAGATTGGAAATTTTCAAATAAGACTAAATTGTGACCATCTCTAAATGTCAATTTTCAAGTCTTGCCCCTGATTCTAAATTTCGTTTTTTGTCTGGAGTTTGACTGGGACATTTTTACACACAAATATCCTTTGATTGTATCTCAGGCTGTTTGTTTCGTGTCGCCCTGCTGGAAGGTGAGCCTACTGGCCAGATGTAAGTGGCTCCATTGATTCGACCAGCTTCCCATGATGCCGCCGCCACGATGCTGCAAACCTCTGAAGTCTTCAGTTGGATTCATAAATTGTGCCCAGAAAGACTTTATTCACTAAGCAGGCAACTTCTGAACTCAGTCGATTGAGCTGGATTTTTATTTGAGAGTATTAAAGCAAAGAGGGGCTGGATGCAAAAAAAAAAAAAAAAGCACACCACACTTCACTTTTCAGATTTTTACCTGTAAAACATTTGAAAACCATTTTTATTTCCTCTTAACTGTGAGTCAGTACTTTGAGAAACCTGATATTAGTGGATGTAAAGTGAAATGATATGATTAATTTCAAGCCATTTAAATACTTGCATGCAATTGTAATTTCCAAAAATGACCAATAGGGACATTATTGTGTAAGAAAATAGCCTTAGCTTTATCAGGTAGCATGATGGTGGATTAACAGTCATCTGCAGAGGTAAATATCAAAACGGCTTTTAAAAATAATGAGCTAATGAGGGAGAACAAAGTTTTCAGTTTGTTGTTTGCTGTTGATTTGGTTAATTAGCTGGAGTCTCTTTCAACAAATGGAGATTCTGGTTTTAAACGCAGAAAAACAACAACAGTTTAAACAAAATGTGGCATTCGCACACAAATTTCAATTTCATGAAACAAATACGTTGTCTGAGCATCGATGCCGTTACCGTTTGTTCCACATGTCGGCGTTCATCACTGAAACAGTCGACCGCATCCACCTTAAATCCGCCCCAGCCTCGTCTGATCCCCCTCTAGACGCAAAAACACAAAGCCAAAAGACAACAGAGCAGAGAGGGGAGAAATATTAAATCTTAGGAATGTGAAGCATAAAAATTCCTCCCCACATTTGGGAACAATTGGGTTTCACAGTAGGAGAAACACGCTTTCGCTGCTGGAGCTCGTGTATGTGTGTTCTGAGTTTTTTTTTTTTTTCCTGCCCCACAAATATCTGCAGCGGCTTATGGACACGGAATGCTTTTTTTTAATTGTAAATATGTACGATAACCCTTTTGTGTGACGGTTTTACTAAATCCCACTACAGTGGCGTGATTTTAAATGTACTTCACTGTCAGCGTAGCTTCTTGTAGAACACATCCCCTTTTCTTCTTCTTCTCTGTTTACCCCGTGTCAAACATTTTGACTTGTTGAGTAACTCATTCACTCTTAAATCCGTAGACTGTGCTGTTTGTTTTAAAATTTTTTGTCCATGCTCTGCTTCATTTTGTGTCTGCCTTCATCACTGAACACCAGCAGGAATGTAACACAGCGTCTGGTGCTTACAGTCTGAAAGTCCGGTTGTTTCTATTCTAACTTGAACTGAACATTTGTGCCAAGAACAAGAGAATAATCCTATCCTTCCTCGAGTCCTGTGCAGTTTCTCCTCCTGAGTGAACTTCTTTTTTTTTTCTTCCTTCCCATCCAGGTTAGAAACACAAAGCTTTTGTGTGTCTGCCGAAGTGCTTCCAGACGCAGGCGAGCTGCAGATTGTTCGGAAACATCTTAAAAACGAGCCAACAGGCTGACAATCAGCACAAATGGCGATGGGGTGTGTGTGGGTGGGTGTGTGTGTGTGTGTGTAGAGGGGGTCGCTGCAGCTGGCTGTCACTCTGACTCCAACCGTGTTTCAAAAGTGATTTTATTTTATTTTTTTACTAAAATTTGAAGAATGAGATCCGACTCAAACCCATGGCAATTCTTGATAAAGTAAATTATGAGGCTTAAAAATAATATGTTCTATTCATCATAAGAACGTAGTAAAATAATAATCATAATAAAAAAGAAAAGAACAAAATGATCTTATAAAGTGAATCCTGTCATTAGGCAGGAACATATAAAACTCTTGTTTCTTTCCTGAATGTGCTTTTATGAAAAAAAAAAAAAAAGGTTTGGCCTTAAATTTAAAAAACAAACATGTGAACAAGTGTGGCATTCTTAACTTATAACAAAAACAGTAATAATACAATGTTGTTCATAACAGCATCTGTTTAAACCATGACTAGTCTGGACAGTGGAGAGAAGGAGTTTTACACTGCCCCCAAATGGTGAGGATGGGTAACTGCATTCATAAAACAATTCAAACGGTAAAACTGGCAATTTGCTGATTCTTGGGTGAAGTCAAAGCCGTATGTCTTCATGTAATACACATCAAATAATTATGGTAAACATCCAAAAGAATAATGTATGAAATTTTACAGAGTATTGAAAATATACCTACTCAACTAAATTAGTTAAGTTAATCTTTACTCCTCCCCCCCATTTCGTTTGTGCAGCTATGTTGAAAAAGAGCAAAAAAAGAAATAAAAAAATAAGAGCTTGTTGGAGATTAACAGAACATCACTGAAATATACAAGGTGAAAAGTAATAAAATAATAAAAATATTATAATATAATAATGGTATTATTATAATAATATAATATAATAATAATAAAAATACAAGGTGTAAAGTAAATTTGACTGACAATGCTTGCCATGGGGGAGAAGCTAAGCTATGCTGGCTCTTGGGTCTGCTAGCATGCTAGCCAATGTGAATTTTAAAATTAACTAAAAATGGATAAAAACTTTAATTCTTGCTCCAACTCAGAAACTCTTAGCTTTTAATAAATGCATGTTTATGACACAGTTCACAAACATATTCATCTAATTATTCTTGTTGGAACTGTATGCTAAGTTAAGCTAACAGCTGAATTACTTAAAGTTCATATGTTCACATGTGGTTTGTTATCAAAATAAAGCAGCCTCTATTGTTGGAATTTAACCATTTCTGAACATTTAAATTACACACTAATCTGCTTGAATAAAATTTCAATACATTCCTCGACTAATATGTTCCCTAAAATTCATTTGTGTAGCGTGTAGAACAAAATTCCTTTTTTGTGATCTTTTCGTCAAACATTTAAAAAAAAATATCACGAGGAAATATTTTTAGAAAAGTTCATGAAAAAAACCCAAAAAACATTGGGGAGATTTTTAGAGGCCATTCAAGACTTTGGCTAAAATTGTGCTTTACATTTATCATAAAACCCTTTGTATTTACATCATATTTATAAGAAATAATGTAAAAAGGCCAGCTGCTCCGAGGTTGACAGAATTATTGAAGTAAAAGAAATACCACAAACAAAGTCACATATCATCCAAATATGTATATAAAAAAATACACAAATGAATAACCCAGACTCTTGTGATTTAGTATAAATTAAATGGTGCAATATGATATTAAACATAGAAATCCCCTCTTCTATTCTTCTTCTTTAAACTAATAATGACTCACTGCAAAAAACCAAATCGTTTTCTTTTTTTGACTGGATTGTTTGTTCATCTGATTTAGTGATGAGACTTCAAAGGTGCGGATGTTGTCTGTGCGTGATGGAGCTGAGGTTGCTGAAGAGGGCCAGTGTGTGGGTGTGTGTGTGTGTGTGTGTGTGTGTGTGGTGGAGGGATTGTAGATGAAACCAGAGCCAGGAGGCAGCTGCAGTACATCTGTCTTGCTCTAACACATGTGGCATTTGACTTCTAGTGTGAAGTTCAAAAGAGTTTCATAATGACGCAGCTGCTTTAGGATCTGAGTGTGTGTGTGTGTCGGGCGTAGGGTGTGTGTTCTTATTCCTTACCGTTTGGGTTGAGGGTAGGCAGGTTGCGGAGGGCCTTTAGAGCTGACTGGTGAATTTGGAGCATCGACAGTGATGTATTGGCAGTACAGGTGCAGCATTATGGTTCAGGGAGTCATGGGGCTTACACACGCTGGCCGTGTCAAATCAGCAGGTTTTGGAGCAAAAACCACTTTGTTAAAACGACAACAACGAACATCAAACACACCGTCTACGTATCAATTCATAAGTTGTATGTTGGCCTGTCACAATAACAAGATTTGCCGGATGGTAAATTGTCCAAATAGTTATGGCATAGTTACTTTGAAAAAGTAACTTTAATCGGATTACTGATTACTCTTTGTAAAAATAACTTAGATTACTAATTAGTTGATTTGGAAAGTAACTAAGTTACATTAAAAGTTACTTTTTAAGTTACTTTCTGCATCTGTTGCCAATACAATAATAAGTATTGGCAAAGTCGCATTAAACTTTGCCAATACTTCATTGAAAGTTATTTTATGATGGCGACATCAACAATGTGTCTCCACTTGAAAGGTTGAACTGAAGGGGAGATTCTTAATGGTTACAACAGTAGAAAAAAAAAGACCTTCAGTAGTTTTTGCATGATTTTGTGCATTCCACTATTCTCTGGGAAATTCTAAATAGGATTGTACCAATCTGATAAGTGTAAATTGGGATGAAGATTTTTTTAATTTTTTTAAAGCAACATAAGGTTGAAAAACAATATTTGAAGTTTAGACAACTTTTCCATCCTTAATCCCAAAACGTAGAGGAACAACCGTAGGAGAGCGTTGGCAAGAAACGCTGCCAAATAGAGACTCTGTCGACAACGGTGATCTAAAAACAACATTTTTGACCTACTTACGACAGGCTGTATACGATAGAAAGCAAAACATCACCCATATTGCTACATATCCACAGTGAAACACGGTGGAGGCAGCATCATGTAGGGGGCGTGTTTTTCATCAGCAGGGACAAGGAAACTGATCAGAGTTGTTGCTCAAACAAATCGAGTTAAAACCACAGAAATTCTAGAGGAAATCCAGTCAAAAAACTTCAGACTGTCATGAAGTGGTGTGGTGAGGTGGTGAGGCAGACGCCAGGAGACCCAGGTCGAATGTGAATAATGATGATTTAATGATAAATAAATAGGAAAACAGTCCAACAACCGAGGCAGCACTGCTGAGCAGAATCCAGGGCTCAACACAGGTAGCGCAAGGCAAACGAATGGACATTACAACAGACTGGCAAACATTGACGAACTTAGACAAGGACACGACAGAGAACAAAGACAACGGAGGGACTAAATACACAGGGAGGCAATCAGGGAAACAAGACACACCTGGGAGTAATCGGGGAAGGACAGGACAACACAGAGAGCACAGAGACACAGAACTTGAACTAAACACACAGAAAAACACAGAGAACTCGAAAATAAACACAGATCATAATACAGACATGGAACATCATCACTTCCGGGAACGGTCGTTGCAAATTGGCCATTGTGCTAATGTGTATAAAATGTTAACTATATACTTGTCACTACCAAGAAAGAAAAAAGCCCAACTCTCTAGATGTGTAAAACAGGTTAGAATGTGCTCTAAATGACTGGTATTGAAATAAAAACCAAATTGAACGAAAATCTGAAGTCGAAGGAGCTGAATAGTGAAGCGTGCCGCACTTTCCAGTTATTCTTCAGTAAAGATAAAAAAAAGAAAAGAAAGCATTCACTTCACAGGCTGCAAAGTTGCAAAATGACTCATGAATACTTCAGCAGGGCATCCGTGACTGGACAAGCCTCAATAACCTAATTGGCAATTAAAAAAAAAAAAAAATCTATAAAAATAACTCAGCAAACGGCGTGTATAAAAACACAAGGTTTTATGTTACACCAGGTCGCTAGAAGTGCATTTCAGCTCATCTGTTTAGAATTTAGTTTTAGTTAAAAACAACGTTCACCGACTCTCCAGATGTTCTTGTGGTGATGAGCAAAATTGCTTCATAATTTCCTGAGTTTCCTTTTTTTTTTTGGGTGCATTGAAACACTTAGGAACAGATCAGGAACCCGATTACAGGTAATTTGAAGTGAGCCATTAGCTTGTGCTGAGGTGGGAGTATGAGAGGGGGATGCTAGCTATGCACTACTCACCATTTGTGTCTGGTGCCCTCTGTCGCCCCCTCCTTCCTCCCCTGCGGCAGCACCTGCCCAGCTGTCGGAGCACGGTGGGGGTCACAGGGGGTCAGGGGGCTCGAAGGGTCACATTCCAGACAGGCGTATCCACACCCTGATTAAGAACTCAGCTGCAGGATCAGAGCCTGCAGGTGGATGGTGCATTTAACCTCCTAAAGCAAACTACTCCTCTTCTTTTCCCTCTTTCTTTTTGCCATGTGAAACTCTAACAGTGTGTATATGTACATTATCTCTTTCGTTCTCTTGCCGGTTTTGTGCCAAACGCGAATTACTGTGCTGAACTCGCATGCAGAAAAGTTTGTTCAAAGCTAAAGAATTTTAAAAGGCAAAACACAAATTTTCCTACGTCAAGTTTTGAAATGTGTTTCCTCTAGTCATAACATTATAATATTGATGTTTTGAAACTGTGTGGCTCGCCTGTTAGGACTACTCATGTCTTCACTGAATTTGAATAAAGTCAGAAAAGGTTGATGACGTCACGTCCGTCACTCTCCTAAATGAGACTGAAAGTGTCTAAGTTTCAAAAATATGAGAAGACCCATTCACGAAAACGTGCGAAATATATTAATGCCAAGAAAACATGTTGTTTACATACTTGTTTACATCTAAATCAGAAAAATAAATAGGGAGCCTGTGTTGTTTTCACTGACTTCCAGCCACATGGTGCGGTTTTACAGCACAACCAAGTAACTATGTTAGCTCCAGTTGTTATAATAATGCTGCATATATCAAATGTGAGTGAAAAGAAAATTTACTTCCCAACTTAATGCCTCGAAATTGGGTCTCTTTGTCTTTAAAAACTCGTGTTCTTTCTGAAACTCCACCTTAAGGAAGTCATCACAATATGGCTCCTCTATTAACCCTTTAACAACATTTTTACCAGAGTTGCACTGACAGGTAGCTCCTATAATGAGCTCAGCAGGTGAACAGTTCCTCCAGGTGTTTGCTAATTGCTACTGGCTAGTCTGAAGGAGCCGAGTGGAGGCATTGTGGAGTAGCTGTGCTCTGTGATATGGAAGCCTGTAAGATTAGAAACTGCAGCTCAGAGGAGGAGCTTTGTCCTGAAAGGCGGAGCTAGGTCCACTTAGGCGTTTTGCACCTCAGAATGGTTGCCATGGGAGATGAAAGGATTTCTCAAACACGCATGAAAGAAACAAGGCAACTCTCCAGGTTTGTTTTTGACAAGAAGATAACTTTATGACATAATGTAAAGCTAGAAAAAGACTTCATATTAATTCAGATACTTCACTGTTCCAGCCTACTTCATGTTGTCAGAAAGGCTCTACTGTGGCCATCAGTTCCCGAAAGTATGTGAAAGAAAAAGAGACCTTGTAAAAGCGAAAAAAGTGGAGTCAGTGCAGCCCTGCCGGACCTTGCACAGGGTAAAAAACTACAATGGAGCCCCGTCTTTTAAGAGTTTAAAAGTTTTATTTGCTAAACCGTTTGCTACAAAGCGCTTTAAATTGATGTCCAATGTGCTTGACTGGCATCTATTAGGGTTACAAGAATATGTTAATTTTCACATTTGTCAGTCTCTGGATTACTCTCCCCATGGAGGAGTGTGAAGTCTGTCTCTAATTTAGTCAAACCCTCAGCATTCAATATTCTTAGAAAGAGATACGATCCTGTGGAGCCATGAAGTGCTCTAAGACTTTCCATCCCAGCTAACAACATTATCATCAAACTGCAACAAACAACCCACCCCTACACACACACACCCCCACACACACACACCTTACCCTAATGTCAGTGTTTTTCCCACCTTCTAAAATGCCTCCTCTGTGCTCTAAGTTCATTTTCAGCTCTGACCTCAGAACAGTTTGTTTTTTCCCTCATCCCAAACGAAGCCGCAGGCTTTGATTCAGACAGACGGATCCTCTGTCAGCCGGAGAGCAGAGGAGGCCCAATGGAACCGTTTTACCAGGTCGGCTCCAAATGCATCGGCTGGGTGTGACTGTGTAATGGGGAACCCGCAGGTCCAAAATGTGTAAGTCCTGAATAATGCACTGTCATTTCAGAAACTCAGGGGAAAAAGACGGGATCAGTGCGGTTATGAAGCAGCTATGAATTATTAACTCATCTACCTCATTTTAAGTGAAATAAGCGTTTGATGCTAAAGAGATTCAGACAAATTAACGCCACAGGATGAAATGAGAGATTTTTCAGTCCACTGCTCTGGTAAGTTACTTTAAGATGATTAAAATACTTCGTCACTGTTAGATGATTAGCATTCTGTGTCTTTTATTTTTGTATTTTGATGCAGCTCAAAGGCAGAGTGGCTAATGTGGATTTAGTCAGTAAATTCACGTTAAAAACAAAAACAGCTGTTTTTATGGCACTGAGTTTTAATGCCATAAAAACAGATGTTTCTGGTTTTTTTGACTACTTGCTCCTGAAGAGTAAAATACTTAAAATAGTTTTTACAAGTTTGAAAATAATTATATATATATTTTTTTGCGATTTCTGTCACAAAGACACAATTTGATTTAATTTATGTCAAATCAATGAAAAGTAGCATCAATGGCAATTAGAAAGCACAAAAACGCAACAATGACAGGGATTTTTTTGTTGTTGTTTCAGACAAGTAATACTTCTTTTCATCTGTTCCAATCCATTTGATTTTTTTTATCTTAAAACTCAACATTTTAGTATATGTTTTTAAATTGTTTTGCTTGATAACCTCTCATAAAGCTCTGCGCACACACTTCTGAGTTGATGCTTTGTAGAAACACTTTTCACTGTAATGACAGCAAGTCAATTCCAGCCTTGCACGTCTAAAAAAAGTCTCAGTCAGATTGGAAAGGAGTCCACACAACTCCAATGTAAAATAATAATAACAATCTCTCGTTTTTATTACAAATATCGCTGATTCTTACTTCTCTTTTAGTTTTGCCCATGTAAATCAGGCCACCAGGACATTTCACTGCATTTTGAGTCTGACAAGTGAATCTGTGTGAAATCCACTAAAACGTTTTGATAACCACGCGTCACATTTCTTCTTCTTCTTCTAAACTGTTCATGATAACTCCAGGATTACAAGAAAGTATGAGTTTTTCCAAAGAAGAAGAAATTATAGATAAAATCCGGTGCTAATCTTTTGTGTTCATTTTTCTTCCAGAAATCCAGACAATAAGTGTGCCTGCTTTCCAGGAGAGATATTGTGTCACCCCAACAGATGGCATCTACAGAGGTTTGGTTGTGATGTTCCTTTTACTTTACAAATCAATGCAAACATTCACTTCAAAACGCCATACGAGGAGAAATACCAGTTCTGAGCAGGAACAAATTATAGCTATAAGCTGCAGTTGTTTTGTTATTTTTTTTTTTATATCTTCCAGTCACATCATTAAAGAAGCTGAGGTGAAACATTTGGGAAAATGCACGGTTTGTGGTTTCAGAGCCATCTGACAGCAACACTCCTGGCCTCCGTCCTGGGAGCCGTGCTCGGCCCCCTGCAGATCGGCTACCACACTGGCAACGTCAACGCTCCGGCCAGGGTAAGAGGACGGGCAGATGACAGCATCTGTTTATTAGCATCCATGCATTTCACTAAATGGTCATGAGTGAAACCAGGGCTGAGCGATAACTGCAGAACCAGAAAGAAAAAAAATATATTTATAATGAAATCATGTTTTTGTCATGATTTCAAATTATATAACATATTATTTATATATTTCACAATGGATTGAAATTTTACGTTATCAAGTTCAATTTACTTGAATAATTTCACTTATAATACCTATATTTTTCCAAATAATCTGCCAATCGAAGGAGTAATTTTTCATCAATATAAAACAATATTTTACTTAAAACAAGCTCCTATCGTTCGCTGAAAAGTTATTTATAAGTTAGTTTCGTCTTATTTCAAATGTACTAAGATATTTGTAGTAGAAACTAGACCAAAATACTTGTTAAGATTTTGTGTTTTTGCAGCGAAACCTGCTACACATCCCAGGTGTCTATTTTACCAAGTCATAACTGCTTCATCTCCACTTGATAAAAGCCTGTTTATAAAGAAAAACATCAAAAACACAGAACAAGGTCCAGAATGTAATGTCTTTAAGATGGGCCGTATGGACGAGCCAACAATCTCTTTACATTGTCAAATAGTGAATGTAGTCATGATATAGACTTGCTACATCTCTGCGTTCTGTTTTTCTTTGCCTTCTGTTCCTTTATAATTACAATATATGGCATAAATTAAGTAGACAACAGATTAAATGCCATTCCGTGAAAAAAAGCGATGAGTCCAAAAGCAACCCAAATGGTCAGCCAAGTCTTGGGAATACTTCAGAAAAGCCAGACAGCAGGCAGACTGTCAAGCAAATATCACACAGCCTTGTGAAGTTAACAGCTGCCTAAACCTCAGTGGCTCAGGCCCCAAAGGTGCTTCCTACAGCCAGCAGAGTTTCACACCGCTGAACGTACACCAACACTTCATATGTCTTCATATGGGACATTTAACTGCAACACTTAGCTTGCCGCGAGGTTCTTCCTGCTTCATTCGCATATTGGCATTGGGTTACATGGTCCAAGTTCTCCTGCCTTTTCCTTTTGTCTTCAGATCATCGAGGAGTTCTTCAACAGCACATGGCGAGCCAGACACAACCAATCGATGACGGATCACAGCCTGACCCTGCTGTGGTCGCTATCCGTCAGCATCAAGGACTTTGGAGCGTTGCTGGCCTCTCTGGGCGTTAAACACCTGGCAGATTCGTACGGCAGGTGAGAATCAAGAAAACAAGCACAACGGAAACGCACAGCTGAGCTTCTACGATCTACTGACGAGCGTTTGTTTTTGTTCTCCCTGTGAAGACGAAACTCTGTCCTGATCGCCAACTGTCTGTCAGTGGCAGCGGCGTGCGTTATGTTTGCCTCTAAAGCCAGCGGGTCGTTTGAGGTTCTCATCCTGGGACGGCTAGTGTTTGGCCTTTTCTGCGGTCTTGTGATGAGTCTAAACCAACTCTACATCCAGGAAGTGTCCCCTACCAATCTGAGAGGAGCCTTTGCCACACTCAACCAAGTGTCATTAGCCTCTGGCATCCTGATAGGAATGGTAGGAACGGAGCCGGTGGTCTTTCGTTTGGATAGTTTAACTCGTTTGTGAACGTCTTATAAACTATAAAGGGTGTAGAATAAAATATTTACCGTTTGCTACAGGTGGCTGGTCTGGAAACAACGCTGGGCACGAAGAGCAACTGGGCGATGATGCTGTCCCTCTCTCTCATTCCGGCCCTGACACAGTATCTGGTTCTGCCTTTCTGCCCAGAAAGCCCTCGCTACCTCCTGATGAACCAGGGAGAGGAAAGGAAAGCAGAAACCGGTGGGTTTCTACTTCAGTGGCCTCAATTAGGAAATCACAGGAGGTGAAGTCAACCCAGGATCTACAATTGTCACAAAAGAAAGAGTATTTACACCTTTAGCAATTCAGTATTTTGTTTGACAAGCTGAACATTTCGGTCAACCAAAGGTACGATGACGCCAAATTACGTACAAGGTCAATAAAGTCAGTGTTTTGGAATGGATGTAATAAAATCATGATCTCAGTTTGATTCCTGTGTTGGAAGGAAATGCATATAAATTCTTAATTTGAAGGAAGTACAATTTCAAAAAAGCCAATAGTCAGTGTTGCTGATCATTGATCTTGAACCATTTCAAAGCATTTAGGGGTTCATCGTTCAACTCTGGGAACAATTTAATTAGTCACCAACCTTTCCAGGTTTACAGCAAGTTTAAGATGTTATCAAACTTTAAAGAAACATTTTTCAAACCCACAGCTATCAGTCAGTCACCACATCAGACTGTTAGAAAAATGCAGAACAAATAAGAATAGTTTTTTTTTCTACAAATATACAGCAGTGTGCCTGAGAACATCTTAATTCCACAGTTACTAATAACCCATATTCCAGTTTTAATTAAACTAAAATTGGGCATGAAAATGGATGGCCACAAATCTGGACAAAATTAAGCAACTCTGTGAAAAGGTGAAAGATGAAAAATTTAACTCAGTTGCGACCCAAAGTGGATTTACAAGCAACCAAATCATCTGGTGGTTTAGCTTTTCCTCTCACCGCCTCTACAGCCAAGAATATTTTTAAAGGAGTCATATTAGGGGATGACGATGAGATGTTTAGCTCTTTGGGTTGCATTTACCCAATTTTAGCACGTAGAAAGAAATCTTTTGTTACGTCATAATGCGTGAACGCATACAACTTAAAAAATGTTAAGATTTCTGAAAGGCAACTAGGTTGTGTTGACAGGACAAACTTTAGCCATCGAGAAACAAAAAGCACAAAAAACACACAAATTCCATCAGTTCTATGAAAGCACATTGTTGTTGTTTTCATCCTGCAGCCCTGCTGAGACTGCGAAGCCACGCCGACAAAGTGTCCAGAGAGCTGGAGGAGATGAAGGAAGAGGCTGCACACACCCCGACCCGCGTCACCGTCCAGGATTTCCTCCAGAAACGAAGCTACAGGCAACCGATCCTCATCGTTCTCCTCATCAACTTAGGGAGCCAGCTTTCAGGATTCAATGCAGTAGGCAAAAAAAACAACCTATTACCAGATTGCAAATAAACAAGGCAACACATGATTCCATTAACCCATCTTAAAGAAACACATTTCCCAGTAACTCTGCTCTTTTATTCCAGATTATCAACTACTCCACTAAAATGTTCCAGGCCAAGTTCGATGAGGCCAAATATCTGACTCTAGGTGTGGGAGTTGTCAATGTCACCTTCACTTTGGTTGCAGTGAGTACAAATCATCTCCAAATCATTCAAACTACGTACAGTAGAATACACAGCAGCTGCATCAGAGGTTGAGATAAAGCTGACCTGTCGCTTCCAGGAAATGTCATTCTGACGATTTTATTTAGAAATTACGAATCTAATGTAAGCACACTGGGATCAGAGATGAAAAACTGGTGTTGATTTGGTTAAGGACACCATTATAAGGTCAGGTTTACACTGCAGAGTAAACTGTTGGGAGGAGCCAAGTCAAAATGGTGCTGCACAGCAGAGCTCATTAATGTGGTGGTGATACCTGAGTGAAGTTGGCCCCCCCACCTTCTTCAAATCAGACAAAATTGGTGTCAAACGTTTGTGCTACGTTTGTGCTGGTTTGTGCAGCAAAAATTTTCGTTTGTGCCGCTATCATTTTAAAGATATAAAGAAATGTTTTTAGAGGTCATCAAAGGTGAACCAGCCCCCCCACCTTCTTCAAATCAGACAAAATAGGTGTCAATCAACTCGGCTACGTTTGTGCTGGTTTGTGCAGCAAAAATTTTCGTTTGTGCTGCTTTGGTTTTGAAGATATTAATGAAAGGTTA
>CAEFZY010021519.1:0-10719 GCA_903066815.1 Brachyrhaphis roseni | reverse complement strand
ATTTGAATCAGCTGCTCTGGAATAGAGGTACATCTAAAACATGCAGAGCAGGGGGCCCTGAGGACTGGAATTGGGAAGCACTGGTCTAGTGCAGGGGTTGGCAACCAGTGGCTCTGGAGCCACAAGTGGCTCTTTAGCGCCGCCCTACTGGCTCTCAGGAGCTTTTTCAAAATGTTTGAAAATGGGAAAAGATGGGGGTGGGAAGTATATTTTTTGTTTTAATATGGTTTCTGTAGGAGGACAAACATGACACAATCATTCTTAATGTTTTCCAATGCTATAAAAATGCGTAGAAGAAATAATAAATTTCAATATTTCTGTCAATGAAGATTTGCGTCATAGCCTGTGACGTTTCTTCCAGCTGGCCGGGGCGCGAGGCAGGTGGCTGCTGTAAACAAACCGACGTGTGTCTGGTGGGCCATGGAGAGCAAAAGAGGAAAATAGCCGAGGAGAGATTCTACAATTCTTGGAGCGAATCATTTGCATTCATTGCCGATGCGGAAGGATTAACCTGAATGTTTGCTCTGTAGCGAGAAGTTGTCAAATAACAAAAAGAGTACCGTACTTTCCGGAGCGCACCTTAATATAAGCTGCACCTACACATTTTTTGGGGAAAAAAACAAACTGGAAACGTACATATATAAGTGATATAGTGAGTTTTGTCAGTATATATTTAGAATGACACTTAGCGATATTGTGTTTTGTTGCTCAGGTCTGAGGATGGCTGTGTGTCAAAACAGAAGTGGATGCTTATATGTTTTATCATTGCACTGACTTGCTTGGCATTTGCACAGAAATCAAACTTAAACTGTATTAATTTCATTTTATATACTTTACCTTTTTAAAAGGCAATTGTTTTATTTTAATAACTGCAGGTTGCGTTTTATTGCACTAAGTTTGTTGCCCAGATAAGGGGCACGTTGAGCACGTTCCGTTTTGTTGTTTTTTTCGATCTCACTTTACGGTGATCATTTACAAAGAGCGATCGTCGTTATGCAAACTGCATTTGGAGCAGATTTTCCGAGTCCAAAAGGAAAAAAATGACGCTTTCCCTGTCGATCTTCATCTTTATTGCATTTCTTTAATTTCATCAATGCAACGAAACATAAAACATTCATATTGTAACGGAAGGTAAACTTAAAGCACCATTGAACAACAGAGTCACGTGGTGCGTCATTCCATCCAGGATGCACTGCAGGGAAAATAAACATTTAATCATGAATACTAATTGTGTATACACTTGATAATAGGCGAAAATAAACACTTAAAGCCTGTTTTGCCTTCATTACAAGTCTTTTATAAGGCTTTTACTTTTTTGCGGCTCCAGACAGATTTGTTTTTTGTTTTTTTGGTCCAATATGGCTCTTTCAACATTTTGTGTTGCCGACCCCTGTCCTAAGGGGAAAATAGGCACAAAAAATCGTGTAGTGTGAACTATTGCATCAGGTAGTTGGATGTGCCCATCTTCTCTATTTAAATCTAATGATTACTGAAGGGCAACATAGTATACAGATTTCATAATCTGCACTCTTTTGGTTGTATTTATTTCCTCTTTGGCTTTATGTTGTTTAGTTTTTATTCAAGTAAATTCTTTGTTAATGGAGACTGATAATCCATTTTATTTTGGTTTTTGGTTGTTTTGTTTATCATTTCCAGTGTTAAATGTTCTTTTGAAAATAAAGTGTATCTATCTTTGGCAGGAAATCTCATGCATTATAATGTCCTTTCCATTAAATCAGTGTAAAAATGTCTTCAAACAAAATTATCGTTTATCGTAATAATTTTTGAGACAATTAATCGCTCAGCAAAATGTGTTATCGTGACAGGCCTAATGATCCCTCCATATAAAATAAACTTCCACTTAAGGCAAAGAACTCTTTGGCACGCTGCCTTACTTTAAATCTCCACTGAACCCTCTGCTGTTCAAACAAGCTATTTTGTTTTTAGCCTTCCCAGTATTTATACTATACTCATATTGTTTATACTCGTATTATACAAGCATTTATACTCTTATGTATATATGGGTGGTGACTTGGCAGACCACCAGCTTTCGCTCCATTTCCCAGAAATTGGGATGTACAAAGCAAGGTTTCCCCCAGTATATTATGGCAAGCCATGCTAGTTAAGCATGGCCTTAACCCTAACCCTAAACCCCCCCCCAGCCAGGGTTAGAAAGTATGCAGTTGTGCCCCTGCATCAAATCTCCCGTTTGTTGTGCATCTCTGTGGGCAGTGCAGCAGACTCATCATGAAGGGCCGGTCCAAGGTTGTCCTTGAGTCCTTGAGCAGAATTTGACTTAGGGGTCCCTCTTTGCTGCTAAAAACATCAGCACCTGTAACAGGTTTTGTGTTAGATTTAGTGAAATCTAACACAAAACCTGTTGAGGTTTAATTGGTCAACCTCAACAGCAATAAGTTATAATTGGAGTTTACTAATTTGTATTTGTGAACAAACAGCTCCAACTCAAAGATTAAACTCACAGCATCACATTGTTGCTGTGATAACAAAACAAACTAACTATGAATATTGTTCTTTGAAGTTTTACAAAGTGATCTTGCCAGCTCCTTAAAATCTTGCATTTAAATGTTTAAAATATTTTCATCTATGTATGCTGAAACCATTAAATCGAATTTAGCAGCATTGATAATCTCAATAAACAAATGTTACATTTATGTACTGTATCTGTGGTCTGTGCTAAAATATTAGCATTTATGGGGCTCCTGAATCCCTGGGGGGCCTTATGGAGCTGCTGACTTAATTTGGATTAAGCAGAAGTGCAAATAATTGATATTAATTTTTTGATTTGTTGTTTTTCAGACTAGTTGTGGGTTTAAATAGCATCTCACTGGTGATGTTTTTCCGTAACATATAATTACCCAGTGATATTTTTACATTTCCTGTCTTTTAATGCAAAAACATAGTGGACCACCGATGGACTGCCTCGGTGCCCCTACTGCCGGGCTTAGCAAGTTTTCTGGAAGAAACCCTTGCGAAAGTATTCTGCTTCATAAATTTCCTGCTTGAAATTTAGATACAAAATTGGGTGCATTTATTTCGCAGCTAATTCCTAACTCCCCATGGCTTCTTCATGGGGCGTAAGGACTGGGAAGAAAAGTGAAGTTGTACAAACACAGAATTGCAGTTGAAGTATTCTCAGTTTTTATTATCCAGACATCGTCTTTCTTATGATTATTTGTCTACTTATCCAAGTTTGTGTTGAAGTCATCCAATCTATGAGCCATCTCTTGCTGCCCTTTATAATTCCCCAAATACTCATGTATTAATCTCTCTCCATGCCAGAGTGTAGACGTGTGTGTATTTGTGAGCTCTGAGGGCCCAGGGCATAGAGCAAGACCTCCTCTGCTTAACTCTGGTCTCAGTTCAACTCTGCTGGATTAGCTCGTGTCCTCTCCCCACCAGCCCTCCTCTCATCCCAACCCAACCCAGCGCCAATGTATTCTCTTTGCTGAGGTCACATCTGCTTCTGTTCCTGACCTTATGTATTTATTCACACTTACTGCAGCAACCAGATTTTTCTACCATCCTCTCCACCTCTTCTTCCCTCTCTCCCCTCTCCTCCACCCTCCCGCTTTCTCTCTCTGACATATGGTAGTGTGATATCCACAGCCGCAAGGCTCTAATTTATTTAGCTAACGATCTACACCACCTCCCTGAATACAGAATGAAGGTCTAGTCTTTCCCTCCCCACCCCTTTCTTTATGCTGTCTAGAGCCGTCTCCCTGCTTCACCTGTTGTTCCATGCATGTAAACGAGTGCACACACACAACAGTCACACACTGTTGTTTAATCTAATTAAGCAGGACCATGTTTTCTCAAGCAGGTTGTAAATACTGAGACTGTATTAGTGGAATGAAATCTGTTTGTGTGGCTGTGTGCTTCTAATTTGTAGAAGTACTATGTGTATTCCTTTGGTAATCTCTGGATCAAATATCACTAACTGCCTGGTCTTTGTCCTGGTTGCATGACTCAACTAATGAATCCAACATGATATTAGATTTTGTGTGTGGGTATTAAAAGTTCGGAGTACTTAAATTTGACTCAGTATACACCCATGTGTTAATGAGCTTTTTATCAGTGTTTCATTTAAAATAAAAGGGAAAGCCCAGATTTTGTTTAGTTTGTCTACTTGACTGTCACAAGCTGACTTTGCAA
The DNA here is from genome assembly GCA_903066815.1 of Brachyrhaphis roseni. Classification (NCBI taxonomy): domain Eukaryota; kingdom Metazoa; phylum Chordata; class Actinopteri; order Cyprinodontiformes; family Poeciliidae; genus Brachyrhaphis; species Brachyrhaphis roseni. The sequence continues at coordinate 6,546 of CAEFZY010021519.1, read as the reverse complement.
CACACCTTCTTCTTTCAAATGAACACATTTACAAACATTTTAATGCACCTGTTTTCATTTTGATCCCTTCTATTAACATATTTATGTGGAGCACTGATGCATAGGTTACAAATTAGAAGCTTTACATACACATAACAAGGCAATTGAACCACTTTAAGTATGAATTTGGACTATTTTCTCAAGGTGAAATTATTACTAATATTAACAAAAAACTTAATTGAATCGAATAAAAGATGCAAATGTCCCCCAAAGAGTTGCCTTTAGACCATTGTATGGATTTTGTAGCCATCAACAAACTTCTGGAATAGTACTCAATGCATATGTCTTCATTAAGGCCTTCGAATCATTTGAGTATCTCAATTATTAAAATTCCTTGAGAAAGATGATATGCCTTGAAACTTTGTTAAATTGTGTTTTACTATTTATTGCACTGTGCTGCGGCTGGGTGGTTGTTTATGTTGCAGAACACTCTTACTTCTGCCTATGAATTGTTCACAAATCCTAGAAGCTAGCAGTCCAAATTTGAAGTTGGGTCCAGGGGGATTTCATTGATTGATGATAATGTCTGGGTTTTTTTCATTTGTCTGGCTTAGAGTATCCATTCTTAAAATGATTGGCACAATGCTCGAAGTACAACAGCCTTTCTCCTCCCAATATCTAAATGCTGATTTGGAGCAAATAGCAACAAAATGCACAGTGGGTGTATTTATACAGGTGGAACAGAGATTTGCAGATATATACGGAACACTTTGAGCTGCTGTGGCTGATGGTTAGTGTAGCTTTACAGATGAACTGGAAAATAAATTTACCAGTTGTTGCGACCATCCCTGTCGCAACAAATGGTTGGTGGAGTGCACCATGTGGCAGTACATACAGCATGTGTTTCTGTGTGTGATGAAGGTGCCAAATCTGTCTGCGCACATGAACACAAAAGCTATAATTGGCTTGGTGAAGTGAGAGTTCACCTATTAAAATTGAGATGAATACATAAACTTAAAACTGGACTCTAGACATTTTTACAAGTGCCTTTGTAAGCCTGGTTCTTTATTAAGAAATGTAATATAATTTCAGATATTAGTATAATTTTTGTCCAGGTTCACTTAAAAAGTGAACTATTATTGCTGCAGGTTAATTTTCTAGACTACAGAGAAGTATTTTTTTAGGGATGCCCAAATATGGTAATCTGGTATATGTTATTAATGCTGCTGTTATGGCAGTATTTACCAGTATTTTATTTTTTATTCCATCACTCGATTAATCATCAGAGTAATCAATACATTCCTGGATTTCTAAAATAGTCATTTACAGCAGCCCTAATCTTCATTCTTTTTGACAGAATGCATTTTTAAAATTGGTTTGTTTCCTAGCACGCTGCTGGTTTTCATGCAGGATTTATACTTTTTCTAATTGGTCAGTTCAGAACTTTGTAAGATTGTCAGCCTAGTTTATCCATTCTAAGCCAGTTTGGTTGCTTGTCTTGTCTTCTTGTAAGGTCCCTGTAAACCATATTACTTTGACCATGAAAAATAGTGATTCAAAACCCCAAATTAATAAGTCTATATGAACTTTTCACCAGAACTGTAGCTGGTCTACATTTTAATGAGACAGCCCTTGCCTGTGAAAGGCGAGGGCTGTCTTCCACAGGCAAGGGCTTGTGGAACTTTTAGGTTCTTCAAGATGACCGAATAATTAAAGAAGAGATCAGAGAAAATTAGGCTCTGAGAAGTGGGCAGCCTTTCGTTTTCACTGTAGCAACAGACCTGCCCTCAAACCAGCTGCTATGCGTGTTATAGTGCAGGGATTGGTTGTTAAGTGTCACTTTGGATCAGATCGCATAATGGAATGGAAGTTCCATTAGTTGCTATATTCACAATGTATATTAGTGAAGATGGTCTTCTGGGAGCTCTCTGTGCCTTTTCTGCAGTCTGTGTTTCCATGAGTGTGTAAATGAGTGTTTTGATAAGACATAGAGATCGTTCTCCACCTACCTTATGTGTGCATATGTCTTAAGTAGGCCAGTACATCAGCTTAGCTGGAGTCTTGCTCTCCTAAGAGGCAGCCTTAATAAATTGCTTTTTCTCTTCATCAAATCATTGGAGAGGTGTGTGATTTGGAGCCATTCGTTTACTGTGTGTAAGATGGATTGTGTGAAGTGTTCATGCATTTTTCTCCTTTCTCTGTTTTTTTTTTTTTTTCATCAAGTGCTAAAATAAATGGCTGTCAGCCACTTTTATTCCCCAGGCTTAAAAAAACAAAAAGCTTTAGAAGGCATTCATGTGTCTATAAGAGGTTTCTGTAAAAAAACGAGTGGATGGTTGGAACGTCCTCTCTGTTGCTGTCTTTCTTTCTCATGAACCCCCGCTAATCGGAGAGAGTTGTATTCTTCGCAGCCGTGTGCCTGTAAGGGCTTCTTTTTATTATTCGACTGTTGCTTTAATGAATTAAGTGTATCAGTTAGTTTGTTTACATGTGTGTTTTTGTTGCGGCGAGTGTCTAGCTGAAGTCAGACTTACACAGAGTAATTAGCTAAGTGTTGTATTTACTCCCTTTCCAGCCTGCAATCATTTTAATTTGTTTATTCAAACGAGGCAGCATTTGTTTGTTCTCTGCTAAAGAGTCCAGTACTTTTCTGCAGCCAGTGTGTGTTTGTGTTTAGAGAGTGTGTGTTCACATCTGTGTGTCAGTTTCCTAGTGTGCAATGCATTCAGTGTGTATCCTTTTGTGACTTGCTATACATTCATCTGTACTGAACAAAAATATAAATGCCCCATGTCAAATATTGTTGCCATGTGGAGTTAACAACTGTAAATGAGCATTTGCTGACATTTTATTGTACAAAAGTAAGTATGATTTTTAATCCAACTTGATGTAACTGAGCATTTCTCGGTGAGTTGTTTTTTTTTTTTACTCAGTGCATGTCCAGTGGGTGATCAGACAAAATGAACAACAGCTGGATAATCCTTGGGCTGGGGAAAATAAAAGGCCACCCCAAAATGTCAAATTTTGTCAAAGTCATAATGCCTCAGATATCACATGTTATGCAGAGGGTGCCATTGGCACGTTGGATGACGTTGGATGCAGGGATGTTCACCAGAGCAGTAGCTGCACGGCTCAATGTCCATTATTGGACTACAGGCTGTTTAAGAGTTGGTTTCCAACAGACAGGCACTACTGCAAATCGACCTCATCCTTGTCAGCCACGTGTGACCACTCCAGCACAAGATCACCTCATCCGGCTCGTCCATCTGCAGGATCGGCCAAGACCAGTGACACACACAGCTGATGAGCCTATTGGTCTGCACAACAGACACATCACACCCCAGACTGTCTGTAACTACCTATGAGAAACCAACTTGGTCAAAATGACCCTCAACCTGACCCCTATCATGCTCAAAGGACTGTCAATCTGCTGCAAATGGCCATACCATGATGTTATCAATGCCGATATGAAGATCATTAATTACTAAAAGTATATTTTGAGGTTTTCTATATATTGGTAGCATAGATACCAAAGTGGGGTTCTTGTGTTTTGCCATATACAACAGCCTCATGTGTATTGTTACAGGTGACTGTTAGAGCTTTTCAAATTTTATGTGGATGGATGCATGCTGTTCATACTGTAGGTTTGCTTAACCCCATGTTTGCAGCTTTCTTTGTCATTTAAGATGCAAGCAATATAATGTGGCATCCAGTAGCAGATGCAGATCACTGTGTCTATTAGCAGTTATATTGATGTACATCTCTATTAATCCTGCTAAATGTTGGAATATAAAGCCTGGTGATGCATTATGAGTCCATAACCTTCCACCTCAATCCTTTCACTGTCATCATCCTTCTTCATACTCACTCCTCTGACTTAGGCAGAATTTAATCTTTTAAAAAACTTCTACAGTGCAGTGCGAAACTTAGCATTTCCTATAATTCAGAGCTGCAATACACTTTGGGGGTTTCCTCATGCATAGTCTAGTTTATGTCAGATATCATAGCTTAGTTCTGATAATGATATCATGCCCGAATTGAGACCATTCTATTTACAATTTGTAAAACTCGTGCAATTTGCTGATTCAGTCAATTTTATTTAAGTTGGACCAATTCACAGAAAATGCCTCATTAGACATATAGGTGCACTTATTTTAAGCTACAGAATTGCACAGAAAATGAAATGTATTCCAATAAAATCTGATTAGATATGATACATAGTCCAATATCATCCTAAACTCTAATTCAGCTTCCAATGCCGCCCGTCCGTCCGTCCGTCCGTCCATCCATCCATCCATCCATCCATCCATCCATCCATCCATCCATCCATCCATCCATCCATCCCATTGGGGTTGTAAGGAATGCTGGTGCCTATCTCCAGCTGTCAATGGGTGAGAGGAGGACTACACCCCTGGACAGGTCACCAGTCCACCGCAGAGCTTCCAATGCATGTTGGTTAAAAGTTATCTTTTCAGTGTAGCCCAACCAACTGCATTGAGTTGTGACTGCCTGGGAGCGGAGAGGGCAAAAGGCAAACAGACAAAAAAAAGTCCAAAACACTTTTCTTTTTCTTTTTTTTTTTGATGAACACATGAATGCATTGGGTTATTGTATTATTTTGTATTTCCTGAAATACTGGTTTTGGTGTAGCTGGTACTTCCAATACATTTTGATATGAAGAACATGATCACAAATTGAGACTGTTCAATGTTGTATGTCTCTTAGTATAATAAAATCATCTGAAGTCCTAGTAGGTACATCAACAATTAAAAGCTTTATATCTGGAATTTTTGCTATATATGGAGCAGCTTAGGATGGTAGATACTTGGAGCTGCTTGGTGACTTCCGAATTTCACAGTCAAACTTCCAATTTTCTGAGTAGCTGACTTATTTCTATATGGAAGGAGCAGATTAGTGATAAAACGCTGAATAGCAAACATTCACTTTTAAGTCGAGATAAATAAATAGTTAAAACAATATAATCTTTTGGTTGTTTTGGCATCTAACAGCCATACAATGCATTTTTTGTCTGATCTCTGAGCTTTTAAATATATATTTCTTTCACATTTTCAGCTATTATCTTTAGCCTTGAGACAAAGGAAATTCTCTTCATCACCTAATTACTTGTAAAACCTCCCAAAGGCCGTCTTAAAATCTGTTTTTGCTCTTCCAATTGATAAGTGGGAAACTAAAGGTAATATGATTTGAAGCCTCCAAATTTATATTTAATAAAGCCGAGCTCTTTCTTGAGTTCAGGTCATATGCTAATTTAGCATGGAAATATAACAGAAGTGCTAATTTTAATTATAAAAGTTATAAATGACTCTTAGGCACATTGCATCATGGAAATACGCAACTCTCAAGAAAAAGCATATGTTTAAACAGTTTAATCTACTTTGGGTTGCAAAGCTTCTGCCAGGGCAGATTTAATTGCCAGCAGTGGGAGGTTAATGTCCTCTGTCCTCTTTAGTTGTTGAAAATTCTGAAAATAATTTTTTACACACTTTTGTCTATGACTAAATGTATGAATACAGGTAACATTAAACATACAAATTTATACTCCTATAGCTGTTACTTGAATTTCTTTCGGGAAGGTTCAAAATTGAATTAAGTTAGCCTGATATGCAGAAATAACTGATCAAATCTTTTGGATACTTTCCATGACAAAGGATTGAGTTAATGATGTGACATGCATGCAAGTAGAAACTGTCAACTACACACATATAAACACAGACACAAAAGTAGCCTAACCCCTGGCCAGGATCTCATCCAAGGTATTAGGGGAATTCTGCCTATCTTAACAGGCAAAATTCACTAATAACTTCCTTTATCTCCTAAACATAGCTTTAAATCTGATCACTGAGGCTGTAGATTCACAGCAGCTCTCACACTGTGACCAAAATACCAAGCAGGGATAAAATAGTAAAATCTTGAATACTTCTTGAGCTATTTTTTTGTTTCATCTGTCTTCTTTCTTTTGTTTTAAATGCATAGTGTTCTTGAACAATGCTGGACTGCCTTTTCATGTGTATTTTGTAATGTTAATTTTCTTGTTTCTTTGCAGGTGGACCATATGTCAAATGACCAAACATTTGACATATTAGGTAAAATGTGTTAGAGGTCTGTTCTTTGTCCTTCTCCTTAAATCTCAGAATATGTTATTTTAGGTCTATTGTTTCTGCAGCTTTCCTACGTCTGTTTTATGCACACAAAGTCTACTGTAGGTGTAGCACTAGTCAAAACACCTGGACACTCCCGCTGCTTTAAAAAAAATTACTAAGTAGGTGTGTTCAGAACTGTTGACTTATACTCAGTGCCTCACAGACCAAGAATGCTGAGATCAATGGAAAGAAAAAAAAAAGAAAGCAGAATAATGGAACAGGACTTTTCACCAGGAGGTTGATGCAGGAGTTTGGTAAATAAGTAAGCTTAAAATGGATATTTTAAGCTGGTTAAAAAGGTGGTTAAAAAGCTCCTCGGTGGCCGGCCCCCGGGGGTGGATGAGATTCGGCCGGAGTTCCTTAAGGCTCTGGATGTTGTAGGGTTGTGTTGGTTGACGCGACTCTG
>CAEFZY010021518.1:0-24246 GCA_903066815.1 Brachyrhaphis roseni | reverse complement strand
TAGCAGAACGCCTCTCAGCACATAAGCCTCACAACAGTGTTCTAAATGACTTCTGATTAATATCCTGTATAGGTTTTAACAGGGAATTGGGTGGGCCTATAATTGTGACTGATTACGGTGGATGTGCTTTGAGCAGGAGATAGCACCTACTGTGGAGATCATGTTCCTGTAATATGAGGATAAATGCAATCCAATGTCCTGCAATTTATATCCATCATTTCCATTACACTTTTGGATTTGCTACATTAAGTTCAACAATAATAGTAACTAAGAGCCAAAAAGAAAATAATTTTAATTTCATTAATTATTTAGATATAGCTTGAATAAGAGGATATTTTTTTTGCGTTTCAGGAGCACGTATGGGATGCGTCACATTACCTTGTGCGCCTGGTGTTCAGTGGCCTAAAGGAGATGTTTACGGGAACCAGAGAGATTCAGGTGAGCCAGTTTTTAATCAGCACTTACATTGCGACCTGCTATAAATACTACAAACATTGTTACCTCTCAGTCGGGAGTCAGTTGCTACATATCAATTGCCTTATTTAGACCTTGTCAGATCTTACATTTGCCTTTTAATATGTGTGAATTTTCATTGTGAAATATGTTTAAAACTATGACAACAAACTAACTCAACATTAATTTTACAATTTATCCTTAATTTAAATCCTAGCATTTGTACTTTTATATTCAAAAACTCAATTGATTTAACTAATGTTTCATTAAAATGAAGATGGTGAGTGAAAATAACAATTTCATGTTTTGGATTCAGTTGGTTTGCCAATCAAATATTCTGTTTCAATTGTCTGTGATCAGTGATGGGGGGTTCAAATACTGAAATGTGCTGTTTTTTTTCCCTCGTTTATTTTCATTGAAGGCATCAAACCTAGAAAAAAATAAATACATAAAATTTTGTTGCCAACCAACAGTATGTACTTTGTCACAAGATTTATGAGTTTAATAGCACTGACATAAAAGTTAGGAAGATGACATTTGTGATCTTTATATGGGCCAAAATGAAAATGAGTTTGATTCTGCTTTAAACTGTGTTTGACCATGTGTCCAGTCCTCACATTCGTTATCCTTTAGCCTCCATGAATTTACTGACAGATGTCCATGTAGTTATTATTTTACTTTAGTGTCTTTGCTTCAAATACTTTCTTTTGCAGAAACACTTGAGTTGCTTCAAGTGTAAGTTTCACTTCTTGGTTGTAGCACAAATCTTTCTTTTTGTGTGCATCTGTGTGGTGAGGCAGTAAAGGTTCCTTTTTTGGAAAATGGTTTCAGACACTTAGATTGCTGCAGGTTTTATAGTGAGCAACAGCTTCTGACCTGTTCCACAACAACACCGCCACAGTTGTTGGCCTCTCTTTAAAGCAGAACAGCAGATTTATGGCTGAAATCCAAAGATCGTTTCTTGACGCAGTAGCTGGCTGAAGTTTCTGTGTTCTGTGGTTGAAAATGTACCAGAGGATCTATTTATGGGTCTGATTTATTAAATTTTGATCCAGCAGACCATGAAAGCTTTATCTCAGTGAACTCAGTGATTTGAACATGTCTACATACACAAACACGCACATGCAAGCATGGATACGACCATATGCGCATAGCAAATATTTAGCGGATTCCGGGTACTGAAAGTCCTCTGAGTTTACTCATCAGTATGCGTCCTCTATTTTTATTTTTTTGTTTTTTTTACCACTGCTGGTGTCCTTCTGTTGCAGGATTGGCTGACAGAAAGTGCCAGGCTCATCTCCAAGTATGGTCACACTGTAGAGTGGGTGACACCCCTGGGTTTACCGATCATTCAGCCTTATCACCGCACACGCAATTTATTGGTAAGTCTCACCGTAGGACTGACTTTCCACTGCAGAGACTTGATTTAACAGATATTTGAAAGTAGTCAGTCAGCTTAGAAGGTGCTGCTTCTTGTAAAAGTATTTCTACACTTTCAACCTGTTCAACTAAACCTTTATTGAAAATCTATATTTGTACTGACTGTCTTGTCAGAGCAAAATTTCTTTGCTTTGTCCATTCGTGCTTTATTATGAAGTACTTCAAAAACAGCACAGTTGACCAAAGTGCTGTACACCAAAACCAAAACTAAAACAAGCAAAAGAAATACAATTGTTTATTTTATATCCTTTGCAGCTTTCTTTCCAGAGAAAATAAGACTCACAAAATTATTCAATCAATAAAAGTTTTTATCTTCCCATCGCATCAGTGTCTCATCCGTGATTTTAAGTGGTGTTTTTGTAGATGCCATGTCCATCTTGGGCTTTCCGAATCTCTCTGGGTTTGCTGCCGGAGTGCGCCACCGATGGTGTATTGCGATTATTTTAAGTGGTGCAACTTTAATAGACCTCAGCAACATAGCCTGTTTTGTTTGTCGCTATGGAGATTCTGACAGTAACACATCTTAGAGATATAACATGATGACTGTGTGCCAGCGTGTCTGCAGATAACACAGCTTTGTGTGTGTTATACAAACTGGGAAGTGTTCCTGTCTGTATGAAGAGGGAAAACCGGTAACCTCTTAACTCCTTAATTGTTAATGACGTGAAGGTGCGGAGGCGGACATGATGCCGACCAGATAAGTAACTCATGGGCTTGCTCAGCATACAAACTGCTCTTTTAGTCTGACTTCAAGCATAAGGTTGTCTTAGACAAGAAATGCCACCGCGGTAGCAGGTGCAAATGACTTAGAGTGACAGATGGTAAATCCCCCGAGAGAGCTTCTCTCTCTCACTGTTGGTAGTGAATTTCTTTCCCTGATCTGACCTCCTTCTTTTGATTTACAAAAGGGACCCGGAAGATGCTTAGCTGAGCTCCTTTTCCCTTTGAGGCCTAAAAATAAACAAAATAGTAAACAAACAAATAGGTTAAATGAGATTTTACTGATAATTTTCTTGATCTGCTTCAATAATTCTCTAATCCAGTTGCATCACTGGGCAACAAAGACCATCTTGTAGAAAGGTCACCTTTGCAAAGTATAGCTGGATTAAATTTAATCTGTCTCCTCGCTCCATCTGAAATCCAGGGCCGCTGCGTTCCTGTGGGTTATCAGTAATTACACTGTAGATAGAAGGGTAGGGTGGAGAATAATGCTGTGTCAAAAAAAAGCAGAAAATAAGGTGAAAGCGGGTGTTTTGTCACAGGAGAATTGTTTGTGTACATCAGAGGGGAAATGTAGGAAAATTAGAAAAAGATGAAAAAGGCCATGAACAGAGTTTGGAGAGGGCCCCTTACTAGACTAGAAGACACTAATCCAATCAGAGGTCAACTTTGGCTCATGTTTTTTATATATATATATATATATATATATATATACTGTCCCCTCCACCCAGGGTAGCTGTAGTATAATCTTTCTCAGCGGATGCTAACTCGAGGGAATCGTCAGATGGATTGGCTGGATTTGACCGGATTTGTGGGTTTATAGCGTGACTAAAAGCTTGTGATCTAATGTCCTCTGTGTGAGAAAAATTAGTCTCCTCTGGGTTTCACTGATCGGGTCTCCCTAGTGGAAAAGTTTGTATTAAGTACGCTATAGCTGCTTGTGGCCTGTAACAGTTTGAAACTAATGTGCTATCAATAAATAATTCACCTGATCGGTGTTACAAGCCCACTGAGGTCACGAAAGTTGAACCGACTCTTTCACCAGCCTTGGATGGATTTTATGACACATATGTAAAAGCTGATATCGCTTACAGTTCCTTCGCAAAAGTATTCAAATCCCTTAGACCTTTTCAAATTTTATTATGCAGCAACTACATTTTAGATTGTAGAGTGGGGCGTTTGGATTTAGCCTCTTGACTATGGGAATGCTTCTCCTTCCATCTTTATGGTGCTTTTCCTTCGTGTGGCTTTCCATTGAAATTCGTGAAATGTATCTGTAAATGTCAATGTGATTCCGTTCAGTTGCCCTACATGTTTTTTTTTTTTTTCCTGACTTTTTCAGGATCTTGTGGCATTTTGGGCCGCACTAAATATGCGGTTTGCGTCGTAATGGTAACACCCTAGAAAAGTTACGTTTAGTGGGGATACGAACAGCTATAGCCCAGCGCAGGTGTGGCTAGGTGAAACAAAGATGATTGAGAAAAGAAAAATATTGCTGTAATATATATTTGATGTGTGATGCTCACCTTCCTCTGATGAGTGGAAATAATTCTCTTTTACCCAGTTACCTTGTGAGCATCTGAACCATCCGGAGCTTAACCGTGATTTAGACTTTAGAAATCCATATCTGACCGTAGGGCAACCCAAGGTCTCCATCTGCATGGATTCAACCAACTCCCTACACAGATCATACGCTCTGTTCATACATTATAATACAAAGTAGGGATTTGATTTACAGCATGGCAGATAATAACTCGCATTAAACAAAGGAATCACTTTTTTTTTACCTGTTCCATGTTTAAAGTCAAAGGTTCTCCTTATACCTCTCATTTAAGTCCATCCGGAGATTGGATATTAAGGGGAAAAAGGCAGATTGTCTCATCATCAGTCCTTCTACATCCATCATCGTTAAGATGGCAGCCATTTCGCTAAGTGATGGGATTTATCCTTCTTCCTTTGCTTCTGTTCTTAAAGGTTTCTCTGATTGTGTGAATCTGTCAATCAACACACAGCCACCTTTAACCAATTGACTCGAACCACCAAAGCGAGAAGCGTTATGACCCCCTAAAGCTAGGCTCAATGTTCTTTCATTCATGCAGCTGCTCCCATCTCTCTTCCTCTATGTTCATCTTTCCCTCTTTAATGTATTCAGGTGGTCTTTTCTTTCTTAGAAAAAAGAGATAAAGAAAGTTGTTAGCAGTAAACCCTGTAGAAACCCTTAAGTAGGTACCTCTGTTTCAGTGGTTTCTGGTGTCAGAGGAAATTGATATTCTGGACAAAAGTGTATATGACAGCAGATAAAAAATTTAAAATAGTGAAAAGAAAAAAGTAATTTAGTGTTAGACAAGCATCATTAGTGACAATGTTGTATTTAGCTCTCCCTTTTTAATGCTCTCTGCCCACACTTTCAGCTCCATGGCTTATTATATAGTATTGTCTGCTCATATGTATTTGTCTAAAAAAATATATACTATATTATAACCATCTCTAATGTTGGACTGTATGTCATAAAATAATTGCGTAAACATCCCTACTTTGTCAACAACCTTCAGTCTGCTACTGAAGGAGCTCTCCAGTTCTGAAGGACAACCAGTTCAAAATCTTGACATAAATCCAATCTCCATTCAGCCCAACTGGGATCAGTACTGAGATTAATTTCATAATGAATAATGAGTACAATTATCAGTCTTTACATCTACAAATGTGGTAAGAGTTATACCCCAGTTCTTTCCCTTTGGTCTATCCCTTAGAAATACTTTAAAGCTTAGTTGTTGTTGTTTTTTTCTAGGCTCCGTAAAAACAAAAGGAGCCCAAAGCAACAAACACACATGTAGAAAAGTATTTTCTGTAATTTGTAGCTTATGCCTAAATATTTCTTATTGTATGATTCTCTGTTAAAAATTTCTGTTATGGGCCTTGAATCTGTCATTGAATGTGAAAAGTCCAAAAACAGCAGGGTTCTCATTTATGGTTAATTCTCACACCTAATACAAACTCATCTAGAAATAATTCCTCAAACAAAGCTTGTGTGAGGGTGACATATTTACAGAAGCCTCATCAGATGTTATTATAACCACAGGTATTGATCCTGCAGTTTCAACCCTTTTTTTTCAAACCTTACTTGGCTACAATCAATGTTTAGGATCACTGAGTATACTTCTGATGAAGGGTCTAGTTCTCCCCTTAAATCTTCTCTTCCGGTGACAGGGATGCATTTAAAAAGCTTTACAACACAGAAGAGAGCTTACAACAGGAAATGTTTGGTTTCTTTTTTACTGGGTCGTTGTTTTAGATCCAGAATAAATGTGAAAGTGGAAAGAAGATTTATCCAACAAGCAAGCAATCTGGGTCACAACTGAGTTATGTATTTAAATTGCTTTTTCTTTTCATTAAGTCATAATGGCAGTAGTTTTCTTCAATACTGCATTATGTTTAAAAGGAGCTAGAAATCAAATAAGAAATAAATCTCTCCTCCACAACAGGCAAGATTTGTAGCCACTTAGTAAATAATTTGAGTTTATCAATCAATTTCCCCTCAGCCACACAAACAGAGGAACCCAACGCAGTAACTTACCGGGGATCTAGCCTGCTGCTTAATATGGATTAATTATCATCACTTGGCTGTCTGTGATGCAACTACTTGTACTTGACCTCAAAATCAAGGAAATGGATGCAAATTAGTCCTCATTAATCACTGGGAACAAACAAACACATTTTCTGTTCATTCAATTTTCTGTGGCTAATTTAGCTCTGAAGCCTGCTGCGGATGTCTAAAAGCACTTTGATTATTTACAGTGCAGATAACTGTGTTTGCGGCACCCTGAATATAGTTTAATTGCACCTTTCAGTGCTGAAGCTCCATTCCATCAGTGAAATCACTAAAATGTGTCCAGGCGGGGTAATGGAGAGGGAAACACTGGGATCCATTACCATTGGCCCGGCGCAGGGTAAACACAATAATAGTATGAGCGTATATTGACAGGAGGTGTGCTATCTGTTGCCAGTTTTATCTATGGGTTGAGAGTCGCCTCTCATCACCAATTTTGCAGCGTTGCCGAGTTTAGGCTAAACTCATTCTTGGTACAGCTACAAGGGGAGCCCTCTGTCGTTTGGAAATGAAGAAAGGAAACGCGGTATAATGAAGACGAACAGCAGAATTTAAATCGTGTTTATTTGAAGCCAGCTCGGTGTGCATGTACTAGCAAATGGCCTGCTCTGGTCAATTTTCCTCTCTCTTCTACTGATGGTTTGTTACAGGGATCAAGTGGATAATAGCGCTGTCTTCGCTTCTTCCCGTACTTCTTCTCTCAGGAGTGCTACGCTAATATGGAACTGCATTGTCAATAAATCTGCTAATGTATTGCCTAGAGTAGAAAACACCACTTTTTGCACTATTATCAGGAGTGGTATGAGAGGATTTTGACCATATCATCATTATATTGTTTACTATAAAATCTCCAACTCAAGCTCTATAAAGTGGAATACTTATTAGATTTAGGCACATAAGGTGATGTGTGCTTGTGTAATAAAGGAGAGCGTGGCCTGTGGAGAACAACAAGCATCAATGTGTGCAAAATTATTGGGCAGCTTTTATTACTCCAGAAAAATAGGTTTTAAAAAAATTTAAGTTCACTGACTCTAAGAAGAGTCGGGCTGTCTTTACGGCAGCAGGAATTTATTTTCTCCATGATGTCCTGAAAGAAATGCTGCCAATGCAACGCATGTTCATGTTTTATTTTTACAAAATATCAAATGGTACTTTAAGAAACATTTATTTACCACATTTTGAGCTCTACAAAAATTGCATATGGCAGTGAAAACAAAATCTCTTTTTTTCACTTTGGGATGTTTAAAAAATGTTTTGTGTTTTTTTTATTATTGCTTTGGTGCTATGAGCTTCTACTGTAGTTATAAACACATCCTGACCTTATTTATCCTATTCTTTACTTATTACTTCTTTGGCCATGTTAACCAACTGTTCCACTAAATTAATTTAATTGTTTTTGTTGTTTTTGTTTTCCAGGTGAAGAGTACCATGCAACATATAAACCTCCAAATCAGCCACGACACTAAAGAGTAAGTCCCTCTGTAGATTTATTTCAGTTTGTCAGATCTTATATAAATACTCAGCTAGTAGGTACAGTGAGACCACATTCCTCTCTTGTAGCACTTTGTGACATTTGTCACTAAAATGTCACCACCAGTAAGTTTGATCGTAATGACCTGGAACAGGAGCAGAGAAAGACATGGTGTTTACAGCATTGATTTCTGATTTCATGTAGAACTTGTCGCTACAAGTTTTCAAAATGCAGCTTGAATAAGCTTCCAGGTTCCAGGACGCACTTTGGATTCTGTCCCATGGAAAAGGTTTTGGCTCTCACAGATTCCATCTATTTTATTTTTTTATCTTTTGGTAAAGTATGTTTCCGTCATCTAACAATTTTTTCTAACAAAAACGGGTAAAAAAGGTCGATTTTAGTCTTGCCAGTTTACAGAGTAAGTCTTGGGGATCATCATCATTAAGATGTTCATTTTTGCCATGACCAGCTCTTATTTTTAAATTGTGAAGACCCACATTAACTGAGGCAAGTGAGGCCTGTGGGGTTTTTGTTGCTGTTCTGGGTTCTTGTGCAATCTGCTGGATGAGCTGAGAGTTTTTTTATGATTGGTAAAGCATTGTCGTCTTAGACAAGAAAAAATTTAATTAAACTTTGCAGTTTCAAATGTGGCGCCCACAACGGTTTTATTGGTGGACTAACCTTAACTGGTATCACACTGGTTCAATTGCATACTTATGTCATGTTGGGATCAGCATTACTGTTTTTGTGGAAAAAAAGAGCTGCACTTTTTTGACTTTATGTACAAGTCAGGATAAACTTGTCTTGGAAAAAAAAAACTCCAGTGACCTGAAAAAAAAAAAATAAACCAGGCTATAGTTTCCCATTTCTTTTCCAGATAGCATTGACATTGTACAAACATTTGCATTTTGCATTAGTGATTGCTATGCACAGTTTGAGTAAATAATTGGGTTAAAAGCAAAAGCTCTGTAGCGACAATACAAATTAATTCATATTAATGTTAAAAGAAACCTGTTCTGGTAATCACAAGGGAATGTTAATGTGTTGGTTGCTCTGTTAAACTCCAATCTTTGTTGGATTAAAGCTGCTAAAGCTACCAGCTGCTCTAGACATTAATAAGTTAAGCAAAACAATTATATGAATTAAACCACATTGATTCAAATAAGTTTTAAAGACAAAGCTTCAAAATAAAGTCTACTTCCTCTTTGATGAGCATTAAATGTCTTAAGTGTTGAAGGGGAAGTTTGAAACAAGCTGGAGTTATAAGAGGTGAGAGGAGCAAAACACAACAAAGAGAGACAGACTGAGAGACAGGAATGGTAAATGAAGTAATGACAGAGGCAGAGCAATGGAGACATGGCCCAGAAAGACTGACAGCTGTCCTCTTCAGTCTGACATCCACCACTCTGCAGATCCTGCCTTGTGAATATGAAACAACAGGCAGAGTGGAGGGAGAGCAGGAGGGCGGTGGGAGTCAAGAGTTGAGAGGAAGGAGACGGCTCTTCCTTTTTTAACTAAAATTGAAGATCTGCTGTCAGCAAAACCATTACTGTCTGAGTGGAACTTGACAACATCATTACAACTTGCTTTGGTCTCGCATTAAAAACGTACCTTCTGGTCTTTACAAACCACCATAATATTATGAGAGCTTACCAAAGCTCAGGGTATCAAATCATCTATTTAGCTGCTGAGTTAAGACCGCATGGTGTGCAGGGTTCCTATGTAGTCTTGAAAAGT
Source organism: Brachyrhaphis roseni (assembly GCA_903066815.1). NCBI lineage: Eukaryota > Metazoa > Chordata > Actinopteri > Cyprinodontiformes > Poeciliidae > Brachyrhaphis > Brachyrhaphis roseni. The sequence continues at coordinate 14,818 of CAEFZY010021518.1, read as the reverse complement.
CTGGGGAGTGATTTTTTTATTTATTTATTTTTAATCAATTTCCATGTCTGAAGTCTGTAAAATAAAGTTTTATGAATGTACCTCTTACATACATTTAGAAATAAAAATGTGAGTCTTAAATTTTATTCATATTTGCCTCATGATTGTTCTTGTGCAGCTGCCGTATTTTCTTGTACTTCTGGGTTTAAACCTGGATCAAGCATGGCTATTGAATTTGGTTTTATTTAAATGCCAAACAATGCAATGAAATTTCATTTATGTGGCCATTTAGTGAAAAGAAGGTATCATCAAGATGTTCCAGATTTTAACCAATTTTAGCTTGTCAAGATTTCAAAATAACAGCACAAACACTGAATCAGGAGCAACCTTCAGGGCTGTTTCATGCAACTTGTGGAATGTCTGTAATTAAATTCCCATGATATCCCACAAATTGATGGAAATATCAAGAAAATTAAGTTAGCAAAAGATATTTTGAAATGGAAAATTGTCTGTGTCATAAGGAGTGTTTTATCAGCAAAATTAAAAGTTATTAATCCGCTAGTTCAACTCGTTGGCAGCTGTTATAATAGATGATAGAAGTAATTTATTATTCATCAGTCCTGTCATGGAGGAGACTTTTCCAGCTCATGAATGCAGCGTGTTGCTGTTGTAATTTCTCTGGAAAATATTAGCCTCATAAATTCTTTGCTTCATGAGTCAATTTCATTCGACTTTCCATAACCGACGTACATAAAGACTCCTTTCATTGGTTTTCTTCTTCTTGTAATGACTTTTGCTGATGGCACATTCAGTAACAATAAGAAAATTGCATACTTTTAAAAGGGAAAAGATGAGAACAGTGTAATATAATATCACACATTTGTCCTTACTGTGTGCAGAACATTAGATTAAGTGCTGACGGAGCAACATGCAGTAAATTTTGCCTGAAGTAAATGCATTGTGTTGTTTATTTACAGTTAACAGCAAAGCAAAGTGTTATTAGGTTTTTCTACTGGTAGATCTTTGGTGCAGTAAATGCAGCATGATTGGAAGAGAAAAGCCTGCAATAGATAAAGATTAAAACCTTGATAAAAGCTTGATTTGAGAATCATCCATGGCTTTAAGTCTAAAGTTTAAACCTCTACATTATGGTGTTTGTTTGTATGTATTCATAAGCCCAACTAAGGACTTTGATCACAAATTAGCTTAGGCTAAAATGCTGTATAGTTTGGCATCACATTATTGTAAATGGAATAATGACGTTTTACATTATTTTAGCCCCAGTGGAAATAAAATTAGCTTCTCATTTGATGCGTTTTTGTTTTACATATTTGTGTTAATATACGCTGATACTGATAAGGCTGTCAAGCAGTGAGAATCCCTTAACCGTCCATGATTCCGCTTGTGTCTTTGCACTGATCAGAAAAAACAGACAAAGCTTCTCATGTTTTCACAGCAGAGCGTGCTCTTAAATGAATATCCAGGTATCTTGTTTTTTCGCACAACTCGATCCCTGAACAGCAGGACTAAAAGCACTCTGACAGAAGGCTAACATTTCCAGGCCAGAAAAAAAATAAAAAAATCCCTGCTCAGACGAAAAACGAGAGTGACAGACAGCCGTGGTGTGTTCCTGCCTGTGTGTTTGTGTTTCAGCTTTGGGTTTTGGCTCTCTCTGCTCTCTTTGCATTTCCATTAGAGGAATGTTCTGGTGTGTGGCAGCCCAGAGGATTTGAATGGCTCAGGCTCGGGTAATGGGAATACAGGAAGGAAAAGATTGACACGTTGCTGTTTTTGCTGCCGGTTTCATCACCAGGAGCAGCGATATTAATGTTTTTATTTAATATAAATAAATAAACAATGTGAGCACACATAAGCTATATTTCTAGAATCTACTCAAATGAAGTAGATGAGTTCGGATTTGCAAGAGGATCTGAACTCATCTCTTGGAGGTCAGGATATAAAAACTTTTCAATAAAGTCTTTAGAAAAGTTCTTCCAAAACAACATAGTGTACATTTTACAGTGAATATCAGTAAATATTTGTCCGTGAAGGTGTCCTTACTATAAAAGCAGTGAGAGACGTCTCCAAAGGTTGACGCACACTCACACAAACAAACGAAGGAACCAGAGAGATATTCAGTCTGACCTGAAACAAGCACCACACACTGTAGCAGACGCTGCACACTGAAGTGAGTAGGGCTCCATCAGAAAATGTCAAGGGGAGAAATGGGATGGTAAAAAAGAGAGACAGACAAAGACTGAATCAGTATTTGCTGAGACACAAGGGATGTAGCGGAGGGTGTTGGTTTGTATTGCAAACACATTTTAGAGGAAAATGTGTTCTCCATTGCTAGAGAGCTAGATTTGAAGAGAAGGGTTTAGCTCTTTGACTAAGGAGGCTAATCGAAATACCAAGTTGGTAACAAAAGATGGGGAGATGTTTAAAAGACACAATACGTTATTGGTGATAGAAATGAGTCCTGACTTTTAATGTAGCACCAAACCCAAGACACTCTTAAATCCACCTTTTAATTTCTAATGTCTTTGTAACTGTGGATGAAATACTAATATGGACAAAAACGTTTGTGCCCTCGTTAAAGATGTGTAAAAATCCATAGAATAGCCATCTTGTAATACATTCATATAGTTTCACATTGAAAACGCAAAGCCATTAATTTAATCACATTTACTTTATAAAAATCCTGTGTTACGAAAAAATCTGTTTACAAAATCCCAATTATTTGTACCAAAATCCCCAATAAAATATTTGCAACCAAATCGTTTTTCGTCTTTATGCTTTGCTTCTTATTTTTGTCATCAGCCTACGGCTTTTTGTTTGCCTGGGCCGTGAATAGAACATCATCATTTCCACCCACTGGCTGCTAGTGTGGACAAGGACGTACATTTATCTTTCCACCGCCCAGCGTGAGCGGGATGAAAAAAGCTCATGTGACTGTAAGAAGTGTAGCAAATAGTGTGGTCACCATGGAAACAATAACAACATTACACCCCTAAACAACATGCTGAGCTGTTGTTTAGGAGTGATTCCTGAAAAAAAGCCTTTTCTGTCCTGTCGTCATAATTGTAAACACGAGAATCGGCTTCATTCGCCAACTTTGTGCGCACAAACAAGGAATTTGACTTTGGCTCTGCTTGAAAATATAAACATATGAAAAGAGAAATTAAAAGTAGGCATGTGGAGTTTGTCAAACTAGACTGAAACTGAGAATGAGAAATGCTCTCCCTGTATGCCTCAGCCTTGTAAAATGTTATGGGGTAAGACTGAGCGCTGTCCTTGTATGACCTCGTAAAACAAAACAACAAAAAAAAAAAAATTGCTGAGGTATGTTTATGAATACAAAGCTCAGATATCCTTAGATGTCGTAAGAACTGCAGGATTTGAACTGCAAAATAGTTTTTCATGTTCTCTTGGTTGTCTTTTCAGGAGGCCTGACACAGTAAAACAGAAGAATGCATTCCCGCCCAACTTCATCCACTCTCTGGACTCCACACACATGATGCTGACTTCACTCTACTGCTACAGGTATTACTGTTCAAAGCATAACATGGATAAACAAAGATCTAGTCCTGGCATTACTCACAAAACTCATTTTTCACATATGCAGCTTTTTACTTTTACGCAAACATGATGTCAGAGTAGTGGCTGCACATGAAACAGACCTTGTTAACGTTAGAGATTTGTGAGAGATGAGATCTTTCTAGTCACAACTGTAAAACAAATGCTGGCTTTGTTTTGACATTTACGGCTTCCCTTCCAAAGCCTGGCTGGTTTTTAGACGTTTTCCAACGCCTCACTGCCTCTGCTCTCGTCCTCTCCCAGTGCCGGCCTGACATTCGTCTCGGTTCACGACTGTTTCTGGACCCACGCCCTCACCGTGGACACCATGAACAAGGTATTACGTTACAGTCACCTCCTGTTTCCACAACCTTATCATCCGTTCGATTCGTCAGTGTTGATGACTTATTTGTGGATGTTTTTGTGGGGCTGCATTGAAGCTGAAGATGGCAAAAAGTGACTCAACACTCAGAGCTTTGTCTTTGATGTTAGAGGAAAGATGTGAGCTTTTTTTTTTTTTGAAGCACCAAGACATTGAGGACGCAGGCAATCGAATCAATTTGTGCCGTATCCGCGACTGGCACTTTTACTGTTGTAGACACTTCAGCTAAGTGATGCCACTGATACAAACTTCCAGTTGTCGCCGGCTCATACATTTTCAGGCTGCAGGGAGCAAACCGAGCCTGTCGAGCTGAATAAACACCTGCCTGTCTCTGCATGTCGGAAGTGGATCCGGACTGAGACATGGTGCGGAATAAAACAGATCAAATTATCACAAACCCCGAATTTTCTGTAGCGACGCCTTCAGAGCAAATTTGCGGCTTTATGTCTTTGCCTGATCTCCGAGGAGTTAAAGGCACTGAAGCGGGTTCCTCTCACTGCATTTGTTCTCCATCTTTTGATTGGAGGGGCGTATGCCTTCCTCATTACACAGGTAATTGAACACAGCCGGAGAGCAGACGGGCACCAAATATCTTCATCATCTAAAGCAATTGTTTAAATGATAACCAGTCTGTTCTCCATCCTCTTTTACTCACTTCGGGGCTGTGCGCAGCCTGCCCACGATGTAATCAAGAGCGGGATTTACTGCATGATAGATCGACCAATCGGGAAAAAAATCAGAATTCATGAGGAAATTGACTTTTGCTGCATAAATCATGCGAGTAATGCATAGAATATTTTTATTTTTTTTCCTCTGAGACCTCCCTGATGGCTCTGGAGATGTGGGCACAGCTGTGGATTTTAATTGGGTGTCGGGCGGCTTTGCATGGTTAGGAGACGACTCACGCTGTGTTTTTATTCTTTGAGGAATGACGTAAATGTTTTTCTTGCCCTCATATTGCTGTTTGCTTATTAATCTGACCTGAGTGCAGAGATTCTGACTTATGAATCATTCAGGTACACTGAGAGTTTCTCAAATGTCTGTTTTTCTTTGGAGGTAGTATGGTTATAAATGGGGATTAAATTGGAATTGCAGGTTGGGGGGCTATTAGGGGGTGAGCTATAGACATCCACAGTAATGGGAATGTTTATACCTCCTCTTCTCTGCTGCACAGATTGTCAAGTGTCCCTTTAAATGCATTTTATTATATATTTTTTTAATCTAAGATGGCATCTTATTTGACGCTTGAGTAAAGGGCTATTTCACTCCTTTTAATAAATATGAACTATGTTTGATGAGCTAAATATTTCTTAACTGAAAACATGTCATTCAAACCTTTATTCTGTGCATAAATGTTGATTTCATAAACTTGGAACTTGGAGCAGTGCATGACTTTAAACAAAGGTTTCACACGTCAGGCACAGTGTTTAATGTTCTGTCCATAGTTTTATCCATGATCCAGGTGATTTTAACAAATTCAGATGTATTTTAGATTTTGTTATCATTAAAGGCCTGCATGGTTGGTGGTAGCACTGTTGTCTAGCAGCTAGAAGGTCCTGGGTTCAAATCCCAGCCTGGGTCTTTCTGCATTGTGTCTGCATGTCCTCCTTGTCCGGCTTCCTCCCACATGACTGTTAGGTTAATTGGTGTCTCTAAATTGTCATTATGTGTTTCTGTGTGTGTGTTTGTCTTATGCGTTTCTCTGCTTCTTTGTTGACCTGTCCAGGGTGCACCCCATCTCTCCCAATGACCCCTGGAAATGGGTTCCATTTAATCTCCACTATTAGTAAAATAAATAAAAGGGCTTTATATGGAAAATAAGAGCAGAAAAACTAATTGCATTTCCAGACATTATTTCGTGTTCATATTGGCTAAAGGTTACATTCATTCACATAACCACATAACAGTTATAACAGGTGATAATCATAGACTGTCAGTGTTTTCACACACATCCTTCTATATCCTCAGTTTCTGTTTCTCTCAAGATTTAAAACTGTTGAATTTTACCTCTGGGAAAGTGTTAAATTTCAAAACATAGAGTCCGTCAGAACCCTGTTGAAAATGCAGTATTTTTGTTCCAGGCGTGACCATGTCAGTGTCTGCAGTACAAAAACTGAAAAAAAAAAAAAAAAAAACATTTAAGGAATAGATTGTGGAGACAGCACAGAGTAAAAGTGTGTTATTTTTGTTGACAGAGCAGTACTTTTTCTGTTGTCACTTCCACTCTGCTCTGTCTCACCTCTGCCCACCTGTTATCTGCTCAGCTGGTCTGTGTTTCTTTTCGATGAAGTCCTTAGATGAAACTAACATCTCCTCTCTTCTCTCCCCCCTCCTCTCCTTCCTGTCAGATCTGCCGGGAGCAGTTTGTCGCCCTGCACAGCCAGCCGATTCTGCAAGAGCTGTCCAACTTCCTGCTGCTCAAATACCGCTCCACAATCCAGTAAGTTTGCACATTTGATTTATAAGCTTAGGAGATGTGAGTCTCCTGAGGATCAATGTGGCCATGGATTGGTACAAAGAAATAACATTCAGGCAGAAAACCAAAATATATTTACAGGTTTTTATGTCTTTTCCTCCTTTTTTGGATTGTTCCCACACAAGAGACCATCAATGCCATCGATCTTTTTATTCTTTCATGAATGGCTGGCACGAACCGCAAACATGCACAAACTAAACAGAACATGTAAGGTGGCGAGAGCGAGTTTTATTTTTTCCCTCCAGTCGTCTGTGACATTGGATCCAAAACGATTTCCACTCTTTGTGCCAGCCTTACTGGCCTCAGGCCGGGTTACAGTCATCGACTGTCTGTGTTTTCTCTCTTTGGGGTAATTGGGCCCTTCTCCACATCAGCAACAACAAATCTCACCTTCTTTTAAGCTCTGTCAGTACCACTGTGTCCAAACTACACAGACAGATTTTGAAAGACATCAGAGGAAAAGGATACAAAACTTCTGTATCTTTTTCAACATAAAATTGATGTTTTTCAGACATCAAATGAATGCATCTGTTTTTTGTTTTTTTGTTTTTGTTACATTAGGTACACCTTTAGCAGAAGACAAAATTCTTCCAGCACTCTTCTTAAAATTACATTAAAGTGTTTTGGAGATCTCAATATAATCAAAAAAATCTTTTTTTCTTGTTATTCAGTTTAGAAAGTGGAACTAGCATATTTTTAGTCTTCATTTCTGTTCATTTTGATGTTTAAGATTTACAACTAATAAAAAACCCAATTTCAGATTTTTGAAAGTTACATAAGACCTTAGAAAATGTTTTAACAAATAAATGTTCTTTTATAGTCTATTATAACAGACTGACAACCTCCACAAGGAGCATAAGCCATGAAATTCCATTCCTGTAGAAGCTGGCTTATTAAAGGATAGTTGAGTGGAAGGAAAAACTGTTGCAAGAAAAATCAATAGGGGAGGTTACAGCCTTGAGAAGATTGTGAAGCAAAGCCCAGTTAAGAGATTTGTTGGTGAATGGAAAGGTGTGGGCTGCAGCTGGAGTCTATGAGTTTCACTTTTTGAATGGAATTATTTAAATAAATATGCTTTTTGATGGTACTGCAAATTACAGAGATGCACTTGTACGCTTAAAGGTTGTAGCAGTATGTAAGCAGTTTAACTTTAGAAAAATAATGTTGTTTTTTTTATAGATAATGCATACGGCTTGTATTTTGCTGGCAGCTGTAAATGTTTCACCCAGACATGGAGTTTCTCGCTATCAAACAGCAGCACTGATAACATCTGAAATGGGTCTCAAACTTCCTTTAATACACAAACTCATTTTTTCTCTTCTTCTTCTTCTCCTCCTCTTCCTTTCCTGACAGGAGAGAAGCCAAGAACAAAAAGTACCAGGAGTACAGGAGGTTGATGTTGCTGCTGGCCAAAGTGCCCCAGACAGGTCAGTGTCGGAAAAACAACTGGCTCCTCAAAGGATCGGGTTGTCTTTAAAGGAGATCCGAAACAAACAGGATCCTATCCTTTACTTTTTGTCTCTTACTTATATGGTAAAAAGATGGCTGCATATTTATCCTCTGAAGATGGTTGTGAGATAAAGATGGTTGTGAGTTGAACCGCAGTTCTATCTGGGGCGATTTCTCTGAACAGTTTTCTCTAATCATTGTTCTCAATGAGATTTTTTTCCCTCTTTATAGCAAATACAGCCAAATTTGGTGATGGCAGACACATCCATATTTTTTTTTTCTGCTTTGATGGCATTGGGTTTTGTCTAGGGCAGCACCTTCCTGTCATTGAGGTGGCTTCAGGCTTTTCCTGTTATTCAACCACCATCTCTCTGTCTCCATCTGTACCTTCACTGTTTGCTTGGCACTGACAGCGGGGTTGTATAAATCGATTATTGTTAATTGTGTCCCTCTCTTGCATAATCAGCTTATGTTGCTGAGACGGGTCAGGTGTTTACCTCATCGCGCACACTCGGGTGGGTGGGTGTGTGTGTGTGTGTCTCTTCCACAACAGAGTCAATGAATTCAGACTGAAATTTATTATCATATTTAGGCATCTGAATTTGTTAGAACGAGGGAGCAACTTGGTTTCTGTGAGGAATCCAGAAGATCAGATTGGTGGGTGGATTGACAGTTCCTGTAAATCCTTTCAACTTCTTCATGTTTTGTCACATTGCAACCTCAAACTAATGTGAATTTTAGTGGGATTTTATGTGATCCAGCAACACAAAGTGGAGTATAAGTATTGAAGTATATTTTTCCCCTTAATCTCTACCAAACCAACTTAACTGTCTCTGCTGAAGAATGCATCCCACAGCATTATGCTGCCACCACCATAACACTTTTTCTGATTTTTATTTGGAAAATATTTAGAGAGTGGAAGCCCCTTTGTCTTTTGCTTAATCGTTGCTTTTTATCGGTATACCTCCCAAATAACTAATATAATAGATTAACGTCTGTTGTAGTAACGTGATGAAATAAAAAAAAAAGGTATTTTTGTGAATACTATTAGCAGAAGACTGATGACCTACTATGTTTTTCATAATTAGCTCAGTTTGCTTTAAACTTTCTCCTCTCAGTCTAAACACAACAGTGTTGTTTGATTTAATCGCCGGCCATTATACGGTGATGGCGAGTCCTCAACGATGGCGCAACATAAAATCGAAAGTAATTACAAAAACACTTTGTGTGGTCGACCGTTGTTTGGATTTCCCTGTTGGGAAGATAAATTATGCAGCCTGGTGTTACTAAACAGAAGCAGTTTTCTGGTTTATAGAATATCAATACAGCGTACCATGGCTGCAGCAACACACACAGGTCATAGGTGAGTTTATACTTTAAAGCACCCATGTCACCATTCTGTTTAGTCATTTCAGTCTTCACTTTTTAATGTTCGTTCCTCAATAATTCACGCTGCAGCTCCTGGTGGTGAACACAGCTGTCAGAGAGCAAACCAGGCAAAGCGCACAGAGCAGGACAGGAGCTCATGTGGAGCTAAAATTAGCATTCGGATGCTTTGTCACAGTTCATAGGAAAAGTTCAGCTTTTCACTAAGACCTGAAACTAGTGTTTTAATCAAAATTGCTTCACATGCGACAAAAAAAAAAAACACAACTTTTTTGACAGATGTTTTGTTTCTCTAATTGGTGTCAGTCATGTTGTGTCATGTAAATAACGGATTAATGGTTGGCCATATTATGTAATATTGTTACTAAAGACTTCACAGTATAGCAATATACACAATGCAGGGATTCGGTGTTTAATTGCCAATTGTATTTTTAGTTCCTTGCATTTCAAACTCGAGTTGAATGGACTCTAACCGCGTTTGATTCCCGCAACTGATGTATATTTTATTGGCTAAAGTTCACAAACACTGTGATGATGGAAAAGAAACAGTGCAGAAATATGGGTTAGTATAATTGCAATATTTAACAACAACATAAATGCATTGTTTGCAAAGTACTTCAAGCCAGCTTTTTGTTTTATATATGTTGGTTCTAAAGAGCTTGGCAGGTTTTTAAAGTGAACTCGATTAAGGTTTTTCTTTGACCTTGGATTCTTTTACACATATTTTCAGTCCATGACTGAGTCTTGACGCTGGCAGCGTAATGTGCAAGGTGTGTGTTCAATTATAAGAAATGTTAAAGAAAAATCAAGTATTATCAGACTTGTGATCTGAGAGTCTTCCTTCAGGTGATTATCTTGAGCTACTAGCTCAGTGGGAGTCCCTTTGGTAGAACAATACTTTGTTTTTTGTTGTCTGACCTTTAGTACATTTTACTGATTCAACAAGAAAATTGGAACATATTTTGTTTTTATTTTAGACTGCTTTTGAAAGTCGCCAAGCACCCAATTTCTGATTGGTTCTGTAGACACAAAGTTCTGGTGCATCCCTTGACTTTTAGACACTTTCCATGTCCAAATGAGTCACAGGACAAGGCCACAGTAAAACATGATGTTATTCATACCACCAGGTTTCTAGTCGTAACCTGAGTGATTATTTCTTAGTAAGAAGAATATGGCACTGCGTACATAATTTATGGTCTGCAACATCTGCCCACTGACTCGAACCTGCTCTGACACGGCCTCTTGTCTCTCCAGGTGATTTTGATCTGCAGCGGGTGAAAGAGTCCACTTACTTCTTCAGCTGAGAGGCCCGCGAGGGCGAAGCAGGCTTAAAGAGATGAGTGGAATTGACAGAGTGCAGCAGGGAGGCTGCTGCTGGCCCGGGAGTCTCAACAGGCTCTGTCTCTCTCGCAGACATGAGGACATTGATCTAGCCGCGCCCTGCCTGCCTTCCTGGCCCACAAACTGCCACTGGAGGCGATCTCACGCACGCACACACACAGTGAACTCATCTGATTAACTGGTTTTCAGACTGCTGGAGAAGGTGGGCGGGATGCATGTCAAGGTGAAAAAAATGAGGGAATCGGCATCGACAGTGAACGTTAAGCAACGAAAGAAAAATACCTTGTTTGTCAGATGTTTATTTAGGTACGTATTTGTGTTTATTTGCAAAACTTGAATCAAATGTGAGCTGTGTCTTTTCGTCCGCAAGTCAGAAACACTTCTGTTGCTCAATCACACTGACAAGAAACTTTCTTACTGACTGCAATGAGAGCTGATTAGTGGTCTAAGAGTTTGTATGTGTGCGAGATGCTGTGAAGTCCACATTGAGCTCTAACCAGCAGAAAAAAATGAAGATTATTTTTTTTTAAGGTTAAAGTGTTCTTGGTTCTTACTCTGGAGAACTGAACTTTTAAATAAAAGTGTTTTCTAATATCTCCTGTCATCTATTCGACTCAAAAGAAGGTTGATGTTTGTTCTGTCCTTAAGCAGGATGAATGAGAGATATTTAGTGATATATTTAAATATCACTGTGAGAGATGAAGGCCTCCCCTTTTTGATGTGCCACAAAGGCTTTCAAGGCATCACTAATCAACTCAGATGTTATTTCTCTGGGCCAGAACCGTATCTGGATGTAAAAATAGCAAGAGTGCTTATCTGATTATTACTGCAAACGTTACAGCACTTTCAGACAAAAGGTGCTGCTGGCGTTCAAAGGCGAAGGCAGCCGCGCCACCAAAGAAAGCCAGCTCCTGTGACAATGTAATGAAATGGAAATGATCTTGAAGTGTGTTGATTACACTGTGGAGGGTTTTTTTTTTTTTTTTTTTCAAATTTGCATGGCGGCATGCTTGCAGAGAGGCTCTTCATATTTTATGATGCACATGGGATTTGACTTTGATCAGTTGTTTTTTTTTTTTATTCTGGTCCAAATTATCTGTCACCTCACCTGCTGGATTGAGTTAACAGTGAAATATCCCCTGAGCTGCCTTTTCTTTTGGCTGATGATGGTGTTTGATAGGTCTTAGTAACTTCAAGCACCGCATACTATTTTTGGTTCCTCTGGAATAAGTAAGACTGGAACTTAAAGTAGCACCGATGCCATTTTCTGGCCGATTGGCAATTTTTAAAAAGTCACCTCATGACCACAAGCTTCAATTTTATTAGGACTTTCTGTGATATAGGTTCCAAATTATTTATAAATAAGAATCTAAAAAAAGTGTGCCTTTCGTTTTGATTCAGTCGACCCCACTAAACCCCAATGAAATCAATTGCGATGAGTTGCAAAGTGCTGTGTGGCAGAAAACAATCACCATCACTTTAGGCAAACATGGTGGTTGTTGCTCCACTAACAGTTAATTACAATTACGTTGCAGCGTGACGAAGTCGGGAAAAGTTCAAAATGGGGGAAAACTGTTGCAACGTACTGCATTGATTTACATGTCATGTCACAGTATTAATCTTAAAAGTTTAGATATTAATTATTAATGAACAATAATCTCACAAGAAAGACTGCAGTTACCTCGATATGTCTTAAAAGGAGAATCAATGCTTTTGTATTCTCGGGTTTTTTTTTTTTTTTACTGCCCTTCTTTTTTGCCTTAATGAACAAATTAATTATTTTTAAGCTCTATTAAACCAAGGGCTCCTTCGGCTCTGCATCCCTCTTTTCTTAGCTAGCTTTCAAGGTCTGACCTCTCTCCTGTACCACACACGCTCAACATGCATCACACTTCATACCGTGACATGACCTCAACACTCTAACCTCGCTCCTGGACGGATGCAGAGATGCTGGGGTCTTAATGCAGCTCACACGTGACGGAAAGTTAACTGGTGACCGTCGATCAGCTGAAAAACCTGCTGCGGTACTTAAAATAGCCGAACCAGGAGCAGGTTGGTGTGAAAGAAGAGGTCTGGTGTGAAAGCAGCACATCTGGTTTTTGTTGGGAGTCGATGGTGTTTGGTTTAGGCTGCAGCTGATTGGCTGAGGGAATCTCTGGAGCAAAGTGCAGCTATGGTTTAGCTTGACGGGTCATGAGACTTCAGGAGAACGCAGCCTCATGATCTTTCGTCAAATAACAGTATTTGAAAATGTATATGTCAATTTTTATGACTGAAATGTGAGCTTTTCTTTTTAATTATGTTAACCGATATAAAATTTAGTGCTTTGAATAACAAATTGAAAGTTTTATGAGGCTTGCACTCAACAGCTCCATGAATAACTTATTCAATGCATACTTTACCTTTGTTTTATTGTAGTGGCAATTTTATTCTGGAAATTTAACACAAGTTCCATCCTTTAATTTGAATACTCTTATTTGGTGACAAATTAATTCCACATTTAGACATGTTTAACTATTATCGGTACATATAACAAACCTATTAAGAATAAATGTTCCTCGTTTTTCTATTCATACTGTAAATGCTGGACTTTCTGGCCAGAACTTTGGTCTGTCTTTAGATAATTTTATCAAAAATATCTCCAGTTAAGGAGATTCACCTCCAAGATACCAGATTATTTTTTTGCACTTTAAAAAGAAAAAAATGACAGCAATTTTAATTTCTTATTAAGACTGAATGGTTATTTTATACCATTGTTTGACTCAGACACAATGTAACAACTTATTTCTGGTGCTCTTACACTCTTTAAAATAGTGGATGCTTTTTTTTTTCTTTTTTTTTTTTTACCTGTAGCATGTTTTTCTATAGGAAGAGAGCTGCCAGGCTGTTTTGTGTCTGTTTGAAGTTACTATGCTTGGCTGCTTGACTTTCTGCTGGCATGAAGCTGGATGTGAGTCAAGTGGAGGACTCTAAATTGGTCAGGAGTGTGAATGTCTGCGTTGGCGATAAAGTAAGAATCTGATAATGGTGTTTCCCTGTCTGTCTCACACTCAAAGCATGCTGCGATAATCTCCAGCATAATATGACCACAAAAAGAAATACCTAAGTTACAACTTAGAAAAACATCTTTACTTTGTTTTTTTTTGTTTGTTTTTTTTTGGTTGAGTAGAATCAACAAACCCATCAAATAGAACTTTCTGACAAGAAGCAGGCCAAAACGGTCTCAAAAGCAACACATCATACCTTGATCATAGAAAGGAACTGATAAGAAACTAAGTCATTGGCATCTAGAAGTCTGAAAATGGCAACAAAGCCATTTCTGATGCTTTGAGGATACAGGGAACCACAGTGAGAGTTGTTAACAAATAGAGAAAACATGGAGAAGTGCTGCACCTTCTCAACCTGTCAAAATATCTCCAAGAGATATTTCATCCAGGAAGGATATGTGAAACAATGCAGGCCTCACTCCAGTTAATGTTCGTGTTCATGATTCAATAATTAGACAGAGACTGGGCATCTATGGGTGAATTTCAAGGCAAAAATCAATGCTGGCTGGAAAGAACTCAAAGTCCCATCTTGCATCTCAACCTCCAAAAAAACAAAACAAATCTTTGACTCTCAAGACTTTAGGTAAAATATTCTGTGGACAGATGAGACAAAAGAGAACCCTTTTGGAAGGTGTGATCCTGGTCACATTTGGTGTCAAACACCAACATACTGACTGTCAGAAAAGATGGTGTGATGGTCTGGCGTGCTTTACTGGACCGAGACGACCTGATGGAACGACGAATTCTCCTCTTTGCGAGAAAATCCTGACGGTGACTCACTTGCAATCACTTCATGGCCTTATTCTCAAGACCACTTGGTTTTTGCAGCAATACTGTGCTCAAAACCACACCAGCAAGTCCACCTCTGAATAACTCAAAAAATCTAAATGAGGATTTTGAAGTGGCTTAGATCATGTGGCATGACCTTGAACAGGCTGTTCAGGCATGGAAGCCCTTTAATGTGACTGAATTAAAACAATACTGTAAAAAATTGGGTTGAAATTGCCTAACTCTGATCTAAAAGTCATTCGTAGTTATTTCAAATGAATGCTCGATGGCGTTTACTGATACCATGGACATGCAGTTTAGATTTAGGAGCAAATATTTATATCTATTTTTCGATGGGCCTGATTTGTTAGGACAGGCTTTCCCCTCAATATATGAAGTGATCATTTGAAAACA
>CAEFZY010021510.1:0-13453 GCA_903066815.1 Brachyrhaphis roseni | reverse complement strand
GGTAACTTTATTTATTGTTACTGTTAAACTAAAATCTCCAGCATGGGGAAATGGGATGACCTCGGATTTTCTTGACATTTCTTGCCTGGGGAAAGCTTCTGAATGAAAAAGAACATGTGAGCTGTGGATTTTTATTTGATATTTTTAGTTAGTTTAGCTTTTAGAAGTGCTCTGTTCCCTCTCTATTTTTTTTTTTACTAATACCACATAAGTGGGCTCTTATTGGTCCCTACTGTGTGACCTACATCAACAACATCTGTCATTTTTATAATTATGTAGCTTATTACGGTGCTGGACATGCAGCTAAGTTCTTTCAGAATGTTCAGCCTGTTTGATGTCCTGAATCGTCATCCACCATCTTCCCTGACTGTAGTAGAATTATTACAGACAGTTACAAATGGTTTATTTTCAGCTTTGAAAATCAAGATAAATATTTTACACATCCATCTTAGTAACATGTCATAAAAAAGTGATTTCTCCTCAGTAATTTTACTTTAAAATGTGAAGCTCATAGATTCATTTCACACAGACGTGTTAGTCCAGCTTTTGTTTCTACTCATTTTGATGGTTCTGGCTAACAGCTGAAAACCCGTCTCAGTTTCTCTAAAATTAAAGAATTAACTCACAGTAAAGATAAAGATTTCTGATATGGAATATTTTGAGGTGTATCCTCCTAGTGGATGGTTGCCGTTACTACTGAACATCATGTCAGAATCCTCCCCAGGACTGTGGGAGCTGTAACATGGTTACAACATAGCATTTATCTATTGAAAATATATGTTGTGTCTGTTTAGAAACGTTAAAAAAGAAGAAGACTCTCACTCTGGTATTAAGGGTTTGATTTAGAAAGAACTGAATTTTGAGATTTTTAAAAAGAAATTAACCTTTACAAATAGTCTATGTAATATATAACCTTCTTTATGGTGGTATATAATTAAATGTATTCATAACCTTCATTTGTTGCAGCAGTGCAAAGAAAATAAAGCAAGTTAAAGAAAAATCTAATCATCTCCAACAGTGAACCAGTCTCCAATTCTCAAGGAAACATATAAAAAGACAAAAAATAGTCATACTGTATAATTATGCTGCTACACACTTATACTCCTACAGAATGCTGGTCAGTTTTTCTCACTCTGTGATCTTTAACTCATTTTATCTTTTACAATTCTCTCTTTATTGGTGTCATTAACTTTTTCCTCTCTACTTATTTTTCCTTTCTCATAGAAGGTAATTCTGGTCTATTGCTTTGTGTTTTCTCCATCTCTTTGCTGGTTAAATCTGTAGTAGATGTTCACTGGACTGAGCTGAACTAACATGAAGTACATTGACCCTCTGATGCATAAGTGGGTCCTTTTGGATCCGGTGAGGTCATCTTTTTGCAACATCTTTGCATGAAAAGTTTTCGTCACTTCATATTCCAGGTATTCCTCATGTTATTGATATCATGCAATTCAAATTTTTAATTTACCTTTTACATATTTTAATAAATAGCTTGTTTAATAAATAGCACTACCCCATAGTGGTAGTCAAGAATGGATGACTGGATGCATGTGATTAGGAACATATATTTAAAAATGTTTTCTTTTGTTGTGATATTTTTTTAATGTTCAGAATGATACGGTGCACACACAGAAGAGTCACTACAAAAACATTGTGCACCTTTTCAGATAATTTTGGTGCAATATTTATTCTACTTCAGTAAAATTCCTTCCAGAATATTATATTTCTTACACTGTGGACCCCTGGTATTTGCAGGTGTTTGAGCCCACAACCAACCTGGATCAACTTAAATCTATGAAAACTAGAAACGCTTTCTAACACACTTATAACTGCCCATTTTAATAGCTTCAACACCAATATACCTTAACATGCACTGATACACACAATGGAAACTACCTTGGCTCTGCTGCGGAAGCTATCATACTTGGTCTTATAGCCAATCAGCACCAAGGATTCATGGCATTGCAAGGCACTCATAGATTTGCGGCATTGCAAATGCTAGCAAGGAGCGTATCAAGTAGCACCAAAATGTTTCAGTTTCCCAAGCTGCATTTTCTTTTGAATATTTTAGATCTGTTCTACAAAAATATCCGCAAATAAGCAAATATTATGCTAATACATTTAATTTACATTCTACAGAAAACACATGAATAGATGAGAGTACTTCAGATTGCTTATGCAGCAGTGACTGCTGATACTGTCATTCCTGTATAAGAAGACTGCAGCATAAGACTTATGCACAGAGTAATGTGCCCATCCTATATGTGCCAATACTGCACAACCAGCTGTGTGTCAACAGAAAGCCATGAGTATGTTTTCTAAGTTCTTAATAAAAGAGTTGAGAAAATATAATGTGCTGTAGTGTGATGAAAATTAAAGACTGCAGGAAACGTGAAATGTTGGAAGTAGGTCAGAACATGCCTGAATGAACATATTAGTCAGAGGCAACTTTAAAACATTTGCGTTCCAGCAAGGTCACAATTAAACATGGGTGTAGATCAGTCGAGGACTGGAACATTTAGAGCCATCAAACATCCAGGGGCTTAAGGAACAAGTGGATGTTTCACAGTCAGCCTCTTCAGGATGTTAGCCCATAACCCACTTACAGGAAAAGAGGGGCACCGGGCATAGAATGCTAATCTGAACGCTGCTGAAAAGGTCAGAACATCATGAGAACATGTGTTTGACCTGCGGCCAGAGACAAACAGATGAAACTCTAATCAACAAATCTCTCTCTGCCCTCCTCTCCAGGCTCTTCAGCATGCCCAGCAAAGGTCGGAGTACAGCACTGGTCAAGTGGCCAAAGCTCTTTCCCCAACCGTGAAAGACAAGCATTCAGACAAGCAGGAGAATGCGATTACACTCCGGAGTCCCAGCGCTGCCCATTGTTGCAGAGAAGCCAGTGAATCCAGCTTATAACCGAGGCACTTCGGGAGCAGGCGCAGGATGGAGAAGCAGCAAGAGATTCGGTGTCCGCACATTACACAGGGACAGATTCAGTGGGCCAGGAGAAGGTTTAATCCGATTAATTTTCATTGAGAAAAGAGATTAATTACTTTTGGCAGTCCACAAACAAGCTCCACTCCGTTTGTTTCATGTCCACTGACTGTCTTGCATCCCTCTGAAGTGGGGACACGCATCATCTACGTCCGGGGGCATGAGGAACACTCTGTTCACATTTAAACACACAGGCAAACCTTCGCTGTTTGAAATGGAAACAATATTGTAAGTAATTATTTTCATGCAGAAGAGGACACTGAGTACCGAGAAGCCAGAAATTACAAATTACTCTGCAGGATATGAGACCATGAGACCCCTAGAGGTCCCCAGAAAGCACTCCTATCAGTCTTACTGAGATCATGAAATCCTTCCACTTTCAGTCCACATTTAACTTAAAAATTTACTTTTCCACAATGGAAAGAAAATCCAGTTTACACAGCCCACCTCAATCTTTGAACATGTTCTGTTTAATTTCTTATAGGTGCAACAGCAAGAAGAGATTGGAATTGAAATGAACAAACAAAACAGGCATTTACTTGACACGACTGAATCCTGTTGTCCCTATATTTTATGACAGAGGACTGCGTTCAAAAAACACAAAGCAGCTTTAGCTGCAGAAACGACATGTGACTTAAAACAGACCAATGCCAGCACACAAACAACAGACGGTGTCCTACCATAATCATAATGTTTGAACTAATCATATGTTTTTACATCACAACCACAAACTAAGACATGATTTTATGCAAAAGTTCAACAAACATTAGAACATACAGTAAACATAAAGTGGAAGAAAGATAATAGATTGTTTTCAAAATGTTTTAGAAATAAAAATGGGAACATGTGTTATTGAGAAGCTATGGTGATGTGTAGATAGTAGAATTGTGAGAGATTTTACATGAGACTTCCTGTAGCTTTGTTTTTTAACAATGGCCTTCTTTGTGTCATTCTGACTTAAAGGCCACATTTGAAGAGAACATGGCTTGTAGTTGTCTTGAGGACAGATTATCCCACCTGAGCCACCAGACCTCTGCAGCACCTCCAGAGTTCCCATGAGCTTCTTGGCCACTTTACTGAGTAATCCTGCTGTTCCTCTGGGACGGGAACACCTGAACTATGGCAACCCAAAGAGATTGTGCAAATGTTCCTCCCCCTGTATGCTCCAACCTTGGATGAAATGAGTTGGTGCTTTTAAACAATTTAGCTGATCAGTCAGAGAGCACTTTGCATCTAATCAGTTCATGTTTCTCTGAAATAAGTGGGGAGGGGGTGTGACAGAAAGCTTCTTTCTATGTAGCGGCCAAAAGTCCCACTTGCTCACCAAAGCCCCCACCTGTTTAGGGTTTTAGGGTTCTGAAAAAAGCCCACATGCCTCAACAGATGTTCTGTACAGTCTCCTAACTGGGTATGGCAGGTGTAGAGAGCATGACATAAAAGCTTTACAAGGAGTGGTTAAAGTGGTTGAAAAGGCCATCAGCACTTTGTTTCATCCCTTCTAGAACATCTGCAACATTACTTCATCTATATCTTCTGGCATACTGTTTTCCTTCTGCACCCTAGAAAGCAACCCCTGCTAATTCACATAATCAAGCAACAACTTCTGTCCTTAGATGTTGCATTTACATAAAATACCTCATGAGATGGACCAGATATGTGGCAGTTACAAAAAACATAAAAAATAGTGCAGGAAAAGTAATTTTATTTATTAATACTCGAAACAAGATCATGTGAAAAGTGTCTCCTACAGCCAATAGCACCTGCTACCCAGTGTTTGTGATAATGGGTCATGAATGGAGGCTCTGGCAGATCTTCAGAGAATACATGTTGACTTTATTTACAGAATAAAGTCAATATTCTGTAAATAATATTGATGTCCTCTAAGTTGACCATTTAGAGGACCTTGGTCAATGTTTCATTTATTATAGTTTGAGTAACTCTAGGTTTTAAGGCTTGATTTAAAGGAACTCAGTGTTTCAGCTGTTTTGCAGTTCTCTGGAAGTTTGCTCTAGATTTGTAATGCATAGAAGCTGATTGCTGCTTCTCCACGTTTGGTTCTGGTTCTGATGTTGGCCAGAACCAGAAGACCTGAAAACTCTAGAAGGCTGATACAACACCAGCAGACCTTTAATGTATTGTGGTGCTAAACGATTCAGTGATTTATAAACTAACAACAGTTTTTTAAAGTTTATTCTCTGAGCTACAGGGAGCCACTGGAATGACTTTAGAACTGGGTGATGGGCTCTATCTTACTGGTTTTAGTCAGAACACCAGCAGCAGCGTTCTGGATCAACTGCAGCTGGAGGATTGATTTTTTTAGGCTGACATGAGAAGACATTGTTTCACTAAACAATGTGATTAAAGATAAACTCTTGGATGAGTTTCTCTAGATCTTTCTGGGACATCAGTCCTCTAATCCTACACATGTTCTTCAGGTGATAGAAGGACAACTTTGTAACTGTATTTACAAAATTACAAAGTCACATCCAGATTTGGGACTTGATCACCAGTTTGTAGCTTTAATAACTGAAGCTGTGTGCTGACTCTTGATTGGTCCTCTTTAGGTCCAAAAAGGCTCTGCTAGTTTTACAACCAGGCTCAATGGTAGATAGGCTCAGCTAAGTATGAGTGTACATGTTAAAACTTTTCAACATATGCACAAGACATAATTATTTGTAAAGTATCTCTTATTTACACCAGGTTAAAAAACATGCATGTTTTAACTCTTACATACAACCTGCCTGATATTTGGCTAAATGCATAATATCGGGCAGTTGCACCTTGTTCAATATAGTTGTGTTCCTACTAGCTGGTTATTTGACTGTTGTTTTTTTTTTCCAGAATTAATAGAGTTCATTTAGTTTGCTTAGTTTCATGGTACAGACTATGTGTGACTTTTTGTTTCATGCAAAAGTAAATATTTTATAGTTTGATGTGGACATGACATTCTTTGTAGTAGTTTATCTCCAGTAACTGTAGTAGTGCTGCATCTTCACATTTTTCTAAATCCTGAAATGCTAAAATTCTGCAGTCCTTATTTTTATTTGGTTTTGGAAGAATACCTTTTCTCAAAGAAAGTGTCTGGCTTTTCAGGCAATTTTACAACTCACAAAAAGCCAGGTGGTAAAAGATTACTCCAGCACACCAAATGCCACTTTTGTATGCGGACAGCCTTGGTTTGTGAAGAAAAATAAGCCCTACACTTGTAAACAGTGTAGGGGCTGCAGAGCAGCGTGCCCCCTCGTGTGACTCTGCAGGACACAGAAGGATGGTAAATACAGGCATGGCAGGACAGAGTGACTAGATCCGCAGCTTCTCACCACCCCCACTGCTTTTCATTCAGTCCTCCACTCCTTCCCCAGCTGTCATTATCAGCACCACAAGGCTTAAGCTTAGCCTGTGCAGGCAACTGAGCAGAAATAAGCCAACACCCTGGCCACAAATGCTGCATTCATCACAAACAAGCACGGAGCAACATGAGACCACATCCTGTGTAAGAGTGCACAAGAGGTTAACAGGACGATGTTGTCAAACAGATAGCATTATTTTACACAAAGTAATTCAGGCTTTATTAAATAATTTTGACATGTTTTTAGGAAATTTTGTTTTGGTAAGAAATTGATGCACATTTTCTCAGGTAAAAAGCCCCTGAAATAGAACTTATCAGTAGACTGCGCGCGACCACAACAGCAAGTTTATCAGTTACTCTGAAACCTTTTAAAATGAACTATGAGGGAAGATTTTATGAGAAAATGATTGTATATGCCTGTGAAAGTAGTCATCCAGTTGTAATAAACGGATTCAAAAAGTCAACTGCTTTAAGAATTTCCTGTTGGCTTCCTGCAGTAATATAACGGATGGCATGTTTTATATTGTATTCATCTCTCTAGCATAGTCAGATGCATTATGTATAATAAAGTGTCTTGGTAAATAGGAAAGTATTCCCTCAGTTCATTGGTTTTAATGTATAAAGGTTCAAGGCTTTAGCGCATTCTAAAAGTATTTCAGTCTAACCCAAAGTGAATAAAACTACACATGACAGATTCCCCCCATGATGTTGTTCAAAACAGAAAAAGTTTGAAAAAAATGAAGTACACCCCGAACTAAGTACAAGCAAAGAAGAGTTTGATATACTGAGTCAGTGAATAGGACTGTTCCTTTGCTGATACCTTCTTCTCTAAACGATTTTAAGACATTTGTAACATTATGTTTGAAATATGTGTTGCTTTTGATGGATTCACATTCTGAATTGTCTGTGTACAGTTGTCACCAGACGTTTACACACAACAAATAACTCATACAAGGTTTTTTTTTTCTGTCATTGTGGGAAGTTAAATAAGACCAAACATCCCTTGTTTTAGGTTGGTTAGAATGAACAAAATTATTTCTATTTGCTAAATCCCACAATAATGAAAAAAAAAAAAAAGAAAATGTCACAGATCTATCCATTAACCTCTCCACACATACATTTCCTCAGTATCTGGTAGCAATGCCTATGAAGTGTATGACCTGGGTCAAACGTCTGGGGTTTTCTTCCACCAGTTTCTCATTATAGCTTTTGGTCCATTCCTCCAGACAGGACTGGTGGAAGTGACTCAGGTTCCAAAAGAACCTAGTCACACACCTGAAGAGGTGTGTGAGAGGGCTCGCTCTCACACACTCCTCATAAGGTAATGGTATTATACAGCTGTAGTTGGCAAACTGCAAGTCAATTAAGCCTCCATGTCTGCTAAGGTGCAGATTGCAGCTTTTCTACACCAGCGGAAAGTTCAAAGACTGAAATCTATTATTTTTGCTAAAATCAACATATTAACAAACATAAATAAATAAATAAAGTTATAAATACTATTTTAAAAGTTGCAATTTGTTACGTTAGCAGCAATTCAGGAAGTTGTTAATACTTTGTTTTAAATAACTGACAAGTAGATCATCTTATGCTTTTGTACCTCTTTGTAAATATCATAATACAATAAAAAGGTGTCATTCTATGTGTATCTCATTCTTACCCTCTATAGATGTGACCCTGTTCACCACACCTTATATAAGTCAATGGGTCATTCATGGGCCCCTGAAGGCATGATGGCATCTTGAGGAGGTAATTACACGATTTGGATGTAGTGTGTTGGAGCAGAGACAAATCATAGAGGGACCGGAAACAGACACAGCTCGGGTCAAGAGTTGGTCAGATGTTTGAAGTTGTTTGATGAAATGTTTTAGTTGATGGAATGTACAGACAGAACCCCCATAGATCTCATGGATGATGTGTGAGTTTTAACAAGCAATTTGAATGTAATTACACTGCAACTTCACTGGGTGGGGAAATGAGAGGCACCGGCATGGACGCTGCAGTTAGGGCTTCACTGTCAGCTCTGATGAAGGATAGTTATAGGTTGGGCTTGCATCAGAGTGTGTGATGGAGTGTGACTCAGTTTTAAAGATGCATTTTCTTTTTCTCTTGTAACATCTAGGCATAAAATTAACACTTTAGATTTTCACTGGAAGAGTTTGGAGTTGCTTTGACAGCTTGGGATAAAAGTGTTTTATTTGTAAATTAAACAAAAGCATACAGAACAAGCATCCATTTTCAAAGACAACAAAATAACGTGTTGTTTTTAAATAAATGTATTTATTAAAACCTGATGTCTTCTAAGCTGACCTGTGACTGTAGACCACTTCACTCACACACACCTTGAATCACCACAGAAATTCTGTTATGGCCTGAGATTAGGACTTTGTGATGGCCATGCTGCAGCAGTGACCTTGTTGTCCCGAAGCAACTTTGTAGCAATATTGCATATAAATACACGCACACATATATGTCTGCGGTTTACTAATGTGTTTTTCTTTACACAACAAATTTGTCCATGACCTCAAAGAACTTCAAAGCAGTGAAACATGAAAATGACCCTAGGCCTTTTTTCTGTGTAAGCACATTACTGTCATGGGTCTGGAAATCGAGTTCATGGGACATGATCACCATTAAAAGAGCAGTGATGTCTCTGTAAGAAAAGACTGACTGTAATGAGGCCGACTCATTTTAGTCAATCTGCTCATTTTGTCATCTGAAACATCCTGAGTCCCATCTCAGATTAAAGCTCCACAACTAATTATCTCTCATACACAGTACAACTAACTGACTCAGGTCAATGGATATATAAATGTGTTAGATATGATTCATTTACCAACCCAGAAATGTCTGGTGGAATTATTCCACACTGCACGACATACAGCAACATTTCCCTTTTGACCCAGATGTTTATATGTAGCCTTAGGAAAGTTCAAGAACTCTGGTATGGATGAGGAGATTCATTTCTTCATTAAGTTATCTAAAATCTAGCTAAGAGAAACCAGCAACAAGCTCATTAATGTTCTGATAAATGGAAGATTAGCTTTTTTAATGACAGACAGACAGGTACCAAATAAAAATATATATATTTTATTCAATTTTGTTTCTTTTCACAGTGCCAATTGACAATATGGGTAATCTCAAGGCACTATGCAAAAAGAAGATGAATTAAAAAAATGCTTCTGATCTGCTAACCTGAACAGTTGAGTGTAATTTAAAACAGTTATTTAATTTGATTTTCCTCTGGACAGTTCTTTGCATCATGTCATAATGTTATTCCCTCATCAAACCCATATCTAGAGTATTGCCTTGATTCTTTCACACATGCTTGAGAAATCCTTTAATCTCCACGGCAACCATTCAGCTGTGGAAAACGCCTGAGTGGACCAATCCCCGCCCTCAAGTCGCAGCTGCTCCTCTGAGCCCAATCAGCTCCTTCAAACTCACTGGCAGCAATTAGCAAACACCTGGTAGAACAGAGCAACTGCTGTGCTGCTTCTTAGTGAAACACTGGAAAAAATGTTGTTCAGTGAGAGACGTCGTGAGGACTTCCTGAAGGCGGAGTTTCAGAAAGAGCAGGACTTTCTTAAAGAGACAGAAGCCCAATTTGGAGTCGCTAATTTACCAAGTCAAATTTGATATGTATAACATTTTCATAACAACCAAAGAAAACATAGTAACTGAAATACGTTATAAAATGATTCAGTGTGACTAGAAAACATATAGTAATGGATCTAAAAAACATTATTTGCTGATGCAGATGTTAGTGCTGATATATTTTGCATCTAGAAAAGAATTTCAAGCAATTTGCCACAAGTCATGTAGCAGAAAGAGCAAATCTGTATAAGGTACTTTTAGATACCGTTTGTCAAATCTGATTGAGCTTGAGATGTTTTCCAAAACAATTAGTAAAAACAAAATGTAAAGACATAACACACACACACACACACACACACACACACAAAGCTTACAGCTAGAGATTGTCCTGTAAGTATTGGATTGGGGAAGATAGAATACAAATTCACATAAGTTTAAGATATTCAGATTTGAAGTATACTTTTCAGATATTAGTGTCATGGAGTGGTTGTGGTGGAGAGGTGAGGCAAACGCTAGGACCCAGGTTAACGGTGCGAATGAGAAGTTTAATGTTGACAATCAGGCACAAAACAGTCCACAACTGTGGCAGCACTGCTAGCAGGAACACAGGGGCTAGAAGCAGGTAGCCCACAGTGAACGAGTGGAGACAGGAACAAACTGACGAACATTGACGAACCTCAGACAAGGAACACAGGACACAGGTGGGATTAAATACACAGAGGGTAATCAAGGAATGAGACACACCTGGGAACAATCAAGGGGAGGACAGGACAACACGGAGAGCACAGAGACACAGAACTTGAAATAAATACACAGAAAACTCGAAAATAAACACAGAAAAACACAGATCCTGACAATTAGTTTGTAAAAAAATAAATAAAAAACTGAAAACCATGCATTTCCTCTTTCTCAGACTTTGCAGTTAAAAGCCAAATTTTGCTTTAGATAGAATTACTCAGAATTCCAGTGAAATATAGAAATTTGCAGTTATAGTGTGCGATTAGGTTCAACAATACACACATTCTGCAAGGCACTAGGACATTGTACTATCTGAAGCACACAAGCCCAATGTGGAGGCATAGACACCTCATCCCCAATACTGCATCACAACAGGCTTTAACTGCAGGCTGGGAAATTCAAAACAATTCAGACTGTTTACATGAACTCCATAAGTTCTCTGATCATCTGATAAGGAAACATGAATCAAGTTAAGCACTCATTTTACAACAGCACAATATTAGCACCAAGTTATTCTAGTAAGGATACATTAACATAACCTCATTTAAAAATATATATATATTGCAATTAAAACAAGGTAACCTAGATAAATGTCTTATGTTATATTCTATTTCAGTCCAATTCTTGCTAGTGTTGCATGCACCACAATTGTTAGAATGATGTTTTGTTATCTTTCTTACATTAGTAGTTTTATATAACTAATTGCTTTTCATTTAAATGTTTAGTTTTCTCTCCCCAGAGAGGAGGAACTCGTTAAACTGTGTGTAAGACAAAACTAACGTTTCCTTAACCTCAAGCATGTTTTTGCAGGTGATGTCTAAATTTTCTTTAGGAGATCTTCCTGAGATACTCCTCAGTTGTAAAACTGTCTGTGTGTAGAATTTAGTTTCTGTTTTCTCCCTTCCTTGTTATCAGGATAGCCCCCCCTTTTGTTAAGATCACTCTCCCACATTCCATTCACTCCCTTTCCTTGTTAATAAAAAGACAAGTTCTGCAGCAGAATGGCAGAACGCAAGGAGATCGGCTTGTAGGAGCTGATCCTCTGTGCCTTCTCAATTCTCGCAAGAATCTGGTTGAAAACTAAGTAACGTTGTCTGTGGTTCTTTTTATATAGGTTTAGAAAATACCTATCAACAATATTAAAAGTCAAACACCATAAAAATCTGAAAGAGGAAACAGGTGTGATTGTCTGGAATATTTATGGGTTAAAGTAAAGAAACGTATGTGAGATCTTATGGCAAAAGCCATCAGAATCAGTGAAACTGGAAACTGGAATTTCACGGGTTTTAAAGTATGCTCTGAACATAATAAATGACAGACTGAAAGAGGAACCTAATTTAAAGAGAAAGTAAACTGAGCTTCTCCTTACAGTCATGCTTCTCTGTTTTAATTTCCATTTCTCTGACATCAAACATGTCCAGGTTCACACACAAGTTTATACAGTTGAAGTTAATAATATTAGTCCACTTTACTTTGGATGCTTACATTAATTTGCTTTACACACAGAAACCAAATTATGTCACAAAAATCAAAGACTACCTTTGATTCTTTTCTCTTCTTTGTAAATTAAATAAATTTAGTCTGAATCATAGGAACCTGATTTCCTCTCTTGAAATAAAGTACAAAGTAAACTTAGAACAACTTTCCCATAACTTTGAAATGTTTGAACCTTTAATTTGTGATTCTTGAACAGAGGTTTCTAAATGTGTTACCCTGCAACAAATAGTTACCGCAACTCTTCATCACCCTGTCAGGTTGACGCAATTAGCAAAAGCTATGTATATCATGTCAGATAATTCTCCTTCTTTTTAGTATCTCTCTTTGTATCAAAAAATATGAAATAGGGAAATATAGCAAAATATACACTAGAACTACCCCAATATCCTACTGCTGCAGTAAAGCAGGTCAGACAAAACCTGGTTCTCTGTACAACTACTGTGTGTCCAAACCACTACAGCATGAAATTTAAGTTTGCTTATAGTTGATGATCAAAGTAAACTGAGGTTCTGCAAAACTGTGAAGAAATTCAAGTTGTCTGTCATCTGGTTTTGATCTTACTGATATATACAGACAACCACATGGCAAATTTGTGTGAAAGGATTGAAGGAGGGAAAGAAACTCAAAAGGCAGTGTGTTTTAAAGCTCAACCTTCTACAGCCATCTCTTCAGAGAAGAAAATAATGATGAACACTAAAACCACATTCTGATGGGTAAAAATGGGCTCTGCTTTGTCACCTCTGTTTACTGTCACTTCCCTCACTGATGCTGCCTAACTGAAGCGGGGATCTTGTTGGGGTTAATAAACCACCCTCACATGTTCCTGTTCTGATCTCAGGTCCTTCTGTTTGCAATGCCTTACTTTAAAAAACAACCTTCAGTCTCAAGAGGAAAGCAGGAAAACAAAAACACCTTTGGACAGTGAAATTGCCTTGTCACACAAAAAGTAGGGATTATTGTGATAAATCACCCATTTTTTCCATAACTAAAGTCTGCCATGGTGTACCTTCCAGTGGCACCTACCATCCTGAGCTCTGATATGGATGGACTTTACAGAATAACAGAGACTATGGCACACTGTAAAAAAGGAACTTAGGGGGTTATTACATTAACAAAAGAATATCATGTACTTTTAACTAAATAATTTCATGTTTCAGACAAAAACGTGATACAATCATGTTGGATAAAAAAAGATATTCAACAACTTCACATTTATGAAATTGAATCATGTTGAGCTAACATGATTCATTATAGTCAGACTGATCCTGTGCTGAAGAC
>CAEFZY010021504.1:0-19875 GCA_903066815.1 Brachyrhaphis roseni | reverse complement strand
ATATATATATATATATATATATATATATATTACATAAGGCCTGAACATTTTAGAACATTAGCAAGTAAACATCCTCATGAAAGAGAGACCATAACAGAGACGTAAAAATACAACTAACAAAGCAAAGGTATATCTGGAGGAGCTTTAGAGAGACACAGCTCAGGTGCAGGAAACTACTTAAATGAGATCCACTGGTTGTGTACTCCAAGAATCTGGTCTTTATGAAACAGTGGCAAGAAGAAAGTTTTTCCTTGACAGAAAGCCATGAAAAATGATGTAAGGGCGAATGTGAGAAGTGTGGCAGAAGGGTCGCTGAACAGACCATCACCACAATGAAACATGTTGTTGGGAGTATCGTTCTCTGCAGCAGGGACAAGAAACCAGCAGATGATGGACCCTAAACATACAGCTAGAGCTACAGAACATATTGAAGGACATGCAACGTGTAATTGTCTTTAATAGACTCTCTCCATCCACTCTGACAGGGCTGGAGTTACTGTGCAAGGAGATCAGGCAGAAATTTCAGTCTCTAGATGTGGATCTATAACTCAAGCAAATGTTTATTCTACAAAGTACAGATTAAAGTAGGTACAAAGTAGATGCATGTGTCACAAACGCAAAATTAAACCTTTAATCTACTTTCCACTCATGTTTGCCTGTCACATAAAATCTCACTAAAATACACCGAAGTGACTTGACAAAACTTGAAGACATTAAAAGGAGTATGAAAACTTTCTCAAAGTGCTGTGGAATACTTCAAATCTTCTAATCAACAAAGACATGAAATGTTCTGCTGCAGCTGCAGAATAAGGCTGAACAGCAGGGTGTATCATGTGTGAGTGTGGGGGGGGGGGTTGAACTTATATAAAGCTGTTGTTCCAATAGAAACTAAGACTCTGCAGCACATGTTTGCTTCCACCACTCAAAACTCACATCAACATTTTATGCAAATGCTGCAGAAAGTGCTTTTGCAGACATAAAAGGGACAAAACTTTACTTGGCACTTTCATTCCATAGTCATATTGATCCCGCTTCTGCTTCCCTTCTCTCTTCTTCCGCCTCAACCAAGTGCCGACACCTTCCAGATCCAAAGAAACCAGAATCAAGTGATACATCATAGAAGCTTTCCTGCAACTAAAGGACTGAGACGCCTGTTAGAAGCTCAGCTTCCTCCTTACCGTCTGGCACATGCTGTTTCACACTGAAGGTTTGTTCTTTTGAGGATGTGAGCTAAAGAAAATCCGCTTGTCATCCCAATACATACATGGCCCTTCTCCACCAATGTGGAAAAGGAGAACACACAGAAAGTGACAGCAAGAACGAAGTAAAAATAACAGACCGAAGCATATTTCCTTTCACAAGCCTAAGCACAGGAACAAAGGTGCTGATGTTTAATCGCACACTGATATGTTAATGAAGGACCTACAGTAGATACTGCTATCGTCACTCAAGTCATTTATCAAATTTTCCTTTTTTAAGATCTGTGTATCTTATCTCACAGGTGTGTAGAAGTATCCTTGAGCTTAGATCCTTGAGTTCCTGTTGTGGATCCGCAAGATATTCTTCTCTACACTTTTGAGACGGCTTTTATTAATCATGATTGAAGTTCAATGAAAGGCACCAGTTGAAGGATTGTCTTCATCTGTGGCTTCTATTTCCTTGTTTTTGTTTTTTCTTCTTGAACAAACATGGTTTATTTGAGTAACCCAAGAGGGCATAATGTAAAACATTTCTTCAGAGTTTGCAGTGAATAACTCTACCACTCACACTAAAGGCAAGTAATTCTCCAGGTGGTGTTGACAATGGAGGTATAAAAAGATCCAGAACTTACTCCTTTCACTTGATAGTTACTGACCAAAATAGTCAGCACTCTGAAACACTTCCAACTTCCTTTGTTTCTCTTCACACTCCCACATGTATCTCCATTAACTCACCTGCAACAGGGTCTGTGACATATTGGATTTCTTTATTTCTTCTGTAACAGAGTAACTATTATTGCCCTTGTTGTGTGCGATCTATTACTCCCCTCTCATTAGCTACTATCTCCTTGTTTCGAACTCAGTCAAATCTTTTCCTGTCTTCTCTTGTTTAATACAACAGCAATGCACATCCAGGCAGTGTAAACACCTAAATGAAACATGTTTCCTTAAACTGACAGCTGCCTACTATTGCACATCTCTCAAAGCACTACATATTTTTTTTCAATTATTTTTCTAATGAAGTCTAAAGTATTTCTAAACAAAACTGCAAGCCAACATAACAGAAAACAGTTTGTGCATCAAATGTAGTTTCTTTGCAAAAGGATTTAACTTAACTTTTTAGCATTTTGTTTTATCACAGCAACAAAATGTTATGTATTTTGTTGGTATTTTATATATTTCACTTAAACACCTAAGGCCTTCACAGAACACTTGTATTTATGCTGACATCAGCTTGCAGTGTAGGAAGACTCTGTTTGCTAATTAGGTGATTTTAAAAGATAAAATGCCCAGAAGTATCAGGCCAACAGTCTTCCACAATGACTTAGGGGTATCAGAGAACAGATGGCCAATTGCAAATGTTTAACAGTCTTCTGACGTGTAAAGATTTTTATTTGAAGCAAATTTGTATTCACTTCATAATACTGCAATGCTTTGTGTTGCTCTATCACTTAAAATCCGAAGAAAATACTTTGAAGATGTCAGAGCAGCAATGTATCCACTTTGGAAAATGTATGGCAAGTTTTGTTATCTTGTTCAAGCCTTAGATCTTACTCTCAAGTACCAAAAATAAAAGAGGCAAGTCCAAACCAAAGTATATCAATCTGCGCAATTCACTGCTGGGTGATGCAACACAATTGTGTGCAGCCTTGAATTAATTTGGTACATATCTTTATTTTCTATTGAACATATCAGCGTTTTCAGTCAAAATTTGATTGTTTTTATTTGCATAGGTATGATGAAATAAAGGTGAGGACTGGATAAGTCATAGCATGACTTATTTGATGAAGAGGTCATATTTTGATTCCAGATTTTACAAGGACGAGACGGCATGTTTTGTTTGGTAGATTAAATTGCTGTTATGAAAACAGTCTGCATTCAACACATTTTTCACCTCTGCAGAGGAAACAAACAGAAAGCTTTCCATTACTTGACAGACATGAACAGCAATTATGCAGCCTAAAAAGCTGTGTTTGGCAAATACCTACACCATGTATATTATAAACAGTTATCTAATGCATATGTATCGACAGATACACATGAAAATAAGAAATTTATGAAAATATTGGCGCAACATCTCAGGACATCAGCCAGTAAATTGAGAGACCTTGAAACAAATGAGACCCTGATCACACCGTGTACTGCGCTGCAACATTGCTTAAGGACATTAAATAATGTTTTGGAGTGGTCATCATAAAGTCACATTATAAATAAGTGGCCTACAAACCTACTTCAGCTACAACAGATCTGGTGGGAAGAATGGGACAAAACTTCAACAAACAATATGAAAACTGTCTCTCTGTAATTATTCTGGCCTGTAGCACTTTTAAATAATTATTGTAATCCTATCACATCTGAAGCAGGAATAGTAAGTAAGAAAAAAATGACTTCATGTCTTCTAATACAGTAATATATACACATCAGGTATCATCTTTGTGCTAATGTTATCAACATGAACAAAAATATAACCAAGCACCATCAGGAAATTGAATCACACTCACACAGATTTAAAACTTCTTTTAGCCGATGTGCTGATGTTTCAAGATGCTCCATGTCAAATTTCTTTCCACAGTGCATGGGTATGTGAGCATCTTAAGCATTTTGTTGTAAGTGTGTTTGTTTGGCACAGAAACATTTCAGGAAGAGCCTTTTATGCCGATGTATATCTGGATCTGACAAAATAAAAACAGTTTGGACTGGTATACGATTGACCACCTGATAAGTTTCATCCATTTTTACCAAAGCTTCATGTTTCCTCAATGTTTCAACCCTACATATCCATAAAGTAAGTCTGTTTGGGATTTATCTCCGCTTTCTTTCTCACACACCAGGTTCTCTGCAGTTTCCGTAATTAGTTTGACTGCATACAAACAAGATAAGGCAGACACCTTTGAGAGAGACAGAGATGAGAAAGGAAAAGCTAGAAAAATGGATTGAATATTCCTTGTGAAATATGTGCCCCCATAAAGCCAATCTGCCTGTCACTCTATCCTTTCATCTATCCTCAAAGTTCCTTCAAGATTTATCTTGTTTTCTTCACACCACTGTCTTTTTAAATTAGAAATATGCAGATAAGCTTTGAGAAAAGTGAATTCTTATCATCATTGACAAACAAGTTTGCATTAATAATGTGCCTGCTGGGAAAGAAGCAACCCTGCATTTTCATTATTATTATTATTATTATTTTATTTTTAGTTTTTTGTAGATTCTTTTTTTGCTGTTTTAAGTGACACATTAAAGCAAAACAACATTTAATATTTCTCCTCTGAACATTCAGCATATGCCACTATTAAAGTATTTAACAGAGTGGGTTAAAAATGTTTTCATATCCATTACATTTTTCCCTATTTTCTCACTTTACCTCCAAATGTCAGGGCATTTTACGAGAGACAGATGGAGACAGAGAATAAGTAAAACCATTAGCTTCTAAATTCATTCTAAAGATGACAGCAGATATTTATGGCTTGTTCTAATGTACCAAGTTGTTAAAAAACTACCAATGCACACAGTTGCATTTTCACTAAAAATAAAAAAAACAAAACATTGTCATATAGACTAACAGATCTGAAAGAGATGAATACAGAGCACATAGCTATTTTGAAGTAAAAATGGTTGCAGAAAAAATGTTTAACGGGTACAGATTCCTACTAGTTAAAGTATCTTTATATTTGAACAGAGTGTGCTAATCACTCCACTTAGTACACTCACTGTCAGTTAGAAAACGTTAATAAGAGCTTTAATGACAGTCGACGGTCTGAGCCAGCAGGAATCAGTGACAGTAGACACCATTCATGGTTAAAATGTATTAATAATCTGGTAGAAGTAGAGGGGAAAGTGCAGTGTCAAATAAAAAACAGCAGAACATATAGAGCAGGGGGGAAGTGTGTTGTACCTGTCATAGTCTCCATTGCAGAGTGCTCTCACTGGGATGGTAAAAGGCTGCCACACTGGATTTAATGTGTTCTTCACCACCTCTGTTTTGTGGCAGATAGTAAACCTAGAGGCAGAAGAGAATGAACATAAAAAAAGGATATCTTCAAAAAGAGTGTCGGGAAGAAATTTGATTCTTCAAAACCTGGAGGGAATGAAAGAGAGATACACTAAATATGCAAAGAAGGGGGAGGAGTGTGTGGAGATACAGGGGAGAGATCAATCAGTCATATCTTGCAGTGACAGGAGAAAAGCTTTAAATAGAGTTTTGTTTTCTTCTGGTCCCATCTCTCAGACCACAGAGACCAATTTAAAATTCTGCCCTGGCTTTTAAATTCTCCCTGTGGAAAAGAAGTGTGACAATGACCTGCAAATGGATTTTTCAGATATGTAAAATGTCTTGCACAGAAGATACCACCCAAATACCCTCTTGAAACGCAACAACATGTATCGTGCTTTTGTTTTTGCCTTAATCCAAATCCATGGCTTAGGCTGTTTGTGCCTGACTGAGTGGCTCCAACCTTTTAATATCCAATGACTCCTTTAACCACACAACTCTCTAATTTGTACTATTGTCTGTGACTTGTAGGAGACACACTTTCAGCAAGACTAAGGGTTTTATTCTCACCCTGGTAATTTCTATTGAAAAAGGTTTTAGGAAAGCCTGTAGACGATCTTTAGCTAGATACAGCTGACTTTGCTGGAAATACAAAGCCCTATGATCAACTGGGGAGTACTCTGAGAGGAGTGCTCCTCCTGTGAGGAGATAGGAGAGTGTTATGCATCTCTTAGTAAATTGCTTCTGCAATTGGCTGCTTTTACCTCATTAATGTAAAATGCAGATGCCGAGGTTTTGTTATCCCCTCTTTCCATACATTTTTACATTAATTGTCTCCTTTTTCATGTTTGCAGTCCTGGATTCATTTATAAGTTGCACTATGGAAATTTTACTTGTGATTTTGAAATGGATACATCCTCATATGATGTGCATGCCCCAATAACCACTGCAGATTTCCTCTCAGATTGTGCAAGAAAGGAACACAGTTTATCTCATTAAATTTCTTCCATTTCACTTACTTTTATAGTTTTTCTTCTACTAGAAACATTTAAAAATTTAAAATTATTCTTTGAAAAAAAAACTTGTTGATTTTTTGTTGGAACAAAGTCCATAATTGGGTGATTCTAACATTGCATTGTATCGTTTCACTTTATTTGTAGCTTTCACAATATCTAATCTGATGGTTGAAAAAAGGGTTGCCTGACATCCTGAAAAAGATAGAGATGCCAAACATTCTGACAAAGCAGAAAATGCCAAAATCAGATTAACTTACGTGCCATCCTCATTGCTTCTGTAGAAAACCATGAAAGGATCAGACTTGCCAAAAAAGTCCTTTTTGTCCAGCTTGTTGGCACAGAACTGCATGGTGGCACTGTCCTGCAGAAAAGCATAGACATTAGTGAAGGAAAGCTCTTTAAGGTGTTACTTATAGTGACCTATCTTCCTCTTAGATTCAAAATATCATGAGCCTAAAGTGTATTAAGTGTTATCTTCTCAACAATCACACATTACCTAAAAATCTAAACGAAACACACTTGTCCCAAATTGTATTTTTAATGGAACAAAGGATTTTAGGATTTCATAATTTAAAATGAAATAGCGCTAAAAGGAAAATGCTTTTTACAACCTCAGATTGTGAAAAAGGATCTGAGGTCCTTGCAGGTTTCTGTGCAAGGATTTGACACGTGGCCCCTGGATTCCCTTTTTAAAGAAAGATAAACTTCTCTATAAAAGACGTGTCTATAACTAAGGTAATGTGTCCTGTGTCATTGAGCAGGAGGAGAATTTGGATTCCCACCTGGTAGTCAAAGCTGCCTCACCAGGTAAGTGTTTGCATCTTCACAGATGATATTTTGTTTTGGCTGAAGTTCTGACAAATCTAATTGAAACATAAGCTTGTCATCTTTTATTTGTAGCTGATTACAAATAAAACATTAAAGGAAATTTTAAAGGAAAAGATCATTTTATTTATATAGCACATTTTCAGCAGCAAGGCAATACAAAGTGCTTTACAGGATT
The DNA here is from genome assembly GCA_903066815.1 of Brachyrhaphis roseni. Classification (NCBI taxonomy): domain Eukaryota; kingdom Metazoa; phylum Chordata; class Actinopteri; order Cyprinodontiformes; family Poeciliidae; genus Brachyrhaphis; species Brachyrhaphis roseni. The sequence continues at coordinate 12,669 of CAEFZY010021504.1, read as the reverse complement.
TAAAAGGAAATACAAACAAAATAACACACAAAGAAGAAAGAGCAAAAGAAGAAAAAGCTAATAACGTTGAACCAAAGTAAATAAACTAGAAATGGTTTGACTGTGCAGAACATCTTCTCAAACATGACAAACTTTAAAAGGCAAACAAAAACCTATTAATATAGCAGCACAATTTCTTACCCAAAGTACGTTTTTTGCGGGAAGTTTGTCAGAATTAGCTTACACACTATAAATGTCACCTGCTTTTAAGCCTTTGCTTTGTAGACTGCAGGCTCTCAGCCAGAAGATCATTCTAACATTATCTACAAACACGATCCAAGGATCCACTAGTTATATACGTGTTCGTGTGTGTGTGGCCTTTTATTTGATACATTGTAAGGACTATTTTCCAAAGACACTTACTACGCTTTATGGACTGACTGTTCCTTATGGAAAGACATACTATGTGTATGCGTGCATGTGTTCATGTTTACCTAAACGTTAAGAAGACATTTAAAATTTTAAATCAGGCAACTGCACAGACCAACCGATGGTCTTGCCAACACTAGTCTAACTCCATCATGAGTAATAGTCATCATGCTAACTCTTCCTGATACCTGTCATATTCACCATGAAAGCATCAGATGCTTCTAGAGGATCTTAGAGAGAAAAACACAAAGCAGAGAGGATTTTTATTTTCTGCACCGAGTTCTCTTCTTGCATGTTAGCTTTTAGGTACAGTACTTTGCACTAAATGCTTGCAGTTTCATTTCAGGAATAATTTATGCTGGTAGGTACTTGTCCATTTTAAATTTTACCTGGTGATCTGTTGATCTGAAGCTTTAAACCAGGTTTCAATTAGCGAATCCACCCAAACCAATGACTACTGGGTCACAGAAGCATTGACACACCCCATTGTAGGAATTAACATGAAGTTAACAATATTTTCTTGGTATTGGTATCGGTAATCTGTTAAAAGATGAAGTCAAGGGAATAAAATAAGCTGAAAAAAGCTTCTAGAAAAGTGTTTTCTACAGAGCTATTCCAGCTGTCCTTTCAGGCTCCACCAGCAGGGCGACACTAACAGATAGCAGGAAGCTAGATACAGTCCAGTGCCGTTTTATCATTTTTAAAAGTCCAGTTATCTATTATAAAACATGCCGGATTAGAAAAATATAGGGAGTCATTTGAAAATTACATAGCAAAGCAAATGGCCGACTTCACCTACAGAGAATACACAGCAATGCTAAATATGGGCTAAAATATGCTAATTGTTAATGTAAGATGAAAAAGACTGCTCAAATTTTTTTAAAATATTTCCAGTTAATATAAAGGAATGAATGAATGAATGAATGAATGAATGAATGAATGAATGAATGAATGACAAATCAGAGCTTTTCCCTACAGATAGGTGGAAGACAAATGGTATTTTTGAAAACGATCTTTGAAAAAAAAAAAAAATCCATTGATATATGATATGCTACTACATTTTGTGGTGTGTAAAAAAGTTACTGAGGTATAATCTGTTTTAGAAAAGAGGTTTCTGTAGCTCACTGGATTTTTCTTTTACATTTGTCTCTACCAGATAGCTTAGAGAATATTACTGTTTATTGAGTCACGCAGAGAAAGAGAGCTCTGTAATTTTATTTTACTAAAGCAAACTTTTATCAAGAAAGTTACCATTTCTAAAAAGATTAGAATTTTTTTTTAAATGTTGTTCGTCATGGTTCTGAAAGATAAATTACAATAGGTAAAAACTGGAACCAGCATGTCAGAGCTTTAGAAAATTAGCAATGAGGAGTCTAACACAAAACATTTGCAAACTAATGTTTATTCTCTTGTGGTGTGCTCTTGCAAACAAATGAACCTAATGTGAGTTTTTATCTACACATCTTTTTTAGTAAATGCTGCTTTTCGAAGGCACTCCAAATATACGCCACTTGGTTGCTGCTGAATCTCATTGCACTTGATTGTCTCCACCCCTCTCTGTTTGTTTGGCTCACCCTGTGTAATGGCGTCTGACTTATCTCTGGCTTTTAACCACTAATCTTTGAAACTCATTATCTTGTTACCATACATTTAGATGTCGCATCACTGTGGATTTCTGTTTATAGCCTTAAAACATTTCCCTCTTGCCTGTCAAGTGTGGCTTTGAGTCTTGGGGCAATACAGCAATGCAATGTCCAAATGAGTGTGTGACGGGGAGGATTTCTACACACACATTCTGTACCTCGATTATTATTTTAGAGCCTGTGCGCATTTTGCTACCGTGTCTGCTATGTGTCTTTATCTGACACAAGCAGACACCGAGCAGCATACACTCCTGAACACATCACATCCACTCAGCTCCAGCAGAAAGAAGGGACCTATATCTGCATTCATGCCCTCACCCCGAGGACACGTGCACTCTACTTGACTGGCTTTTGACACAGCTCGCCTACGCATACTTCACTCTGGCTTGCAGTCTAATTCTTTAAAAAAATTCTCCTTTAATCCATTGGGAGGCTGTGGGCTGCCTTACTGCTCAGTGATGGATGAATATAATTTTTTTTTTTTTTTGCCTATATGTATGAAAGTATTGAAATATTTGCTGTAGCAACTGTTCTGATTCAATAATAATAATAAAAAACTTGCACTGCATTAAGTAAACTGCTGAATCAGATGCCTGTCATCTCATTAAATTGACGCCTTGGCTTGGTGAACCTCAGAGAACTTGACAAGAAGGAGTCCCTTTTTTGTTATTTGTAAGTATTGCAGAAAAATCTTCAGATAAAGATAATAAGACACACAAAAACAAAACCAGTGTATACCATCAAGGAAAATAATAATGTATTGTTCGTGATTTCTTTTTTTTTTCTCAGTTCAAAGTGTCTGGTGTTTAAAATCCTAAATGATTAAAACTTAACCAATTGTTTTAAGTCGTAATAAAGATGGGGAAATCATGTATTAAGCTGTTACAAAACTGTAGAGTTCCTTCTGGGACAGACTGCTGCATCCTAAGTGCACAGAGGAGCATTACTACAGATCCTTCCTCCCAACAGCTAATATACTATAACCATCTCTGCCTCTAGCAAAAGCAAAGAGTCTTTGCATCTCTGCTCTTTTTCTTTAAAAAAAAAAAAAATCATGCAGTTACATGGGAAAGACTCATTTAGGTCTTTGGACCCAACTGGACAAAGATGGATAAAACACCCTTAAATTAGATGTAAATGAATGTACTGCAGACCTCATTAATGTTCTAACCAGCTTTCACTGGCTTGCTTATTGGGAATTAATTGGACTTAGTGACTTTCCGAACAAGCTGGTCACATGAATTTGGTTGTTTAACAGTGAGAGTTTGGATTTGTTGCTGCTCTGAGTCAGGACTCATGAGACAATCTCCACAGAGCTGATGGGGACATAAAAGCATTTATGGTGATGGAATGTGTTCGGGGTATTAAATATGCATCTGCTTCAGGCTCATTAATGTTCTGCAGCACGTACACACACCCTCACAAAGCTCTGTGATCAACAGCCATTTGCTAATATGGAGAGAATCAGAGTATCAATATTTAAAGAGGGGGGCAGGCAAGGTAGATGCACATTTAACCCCCTGGGGATGAATGAAAGATTGTTTGTGGCAAGAGAAAAGATCGGCGCAAGAATGTGTGTCACTGTACAGAGGTAAAGCTAAACTAATTAGGAAAGAGATATAGGGAGAAGACAGAATTAGTGTGGGTCTCTGTTCTGCGACTCTAGGGAGTAAATGCAGAAAAAAGGGTAATTGGCAGATATAAGGTAGGGAAAAAATAATGAATCAGTTAAAAGCTAAACTGATAAAGTAGAAAGGAGATAAATAATGAAGGCGGACTTAAACGGATAGGCAGTGATGAATGATATGCTGATTGTATAGTTTTTCTGCATGCTGTGAACGCTTGAGTGCTCAGTCAGAATGATGAGAAGGAACCGCCACGATCTCAGCTGGCTCTGAAATAAGTCTGTGGATTTTACTTGTGGGATTTCTGCATGGAGCTGTTTCTTACGCAGCACTAGTTTACTCATGTCTGCTTGGGTTTAATGTGACAAGAAATCTTTATGTGATTTATATACAAAACAAGACTGTATATTAGTGAAACAGAGCAACTGCTGCCAAAACCACTGTGGCTTCCTTTCACTAATCACTGCATGACCAGCCCCATTAGACTTTTTTATTTTTATTTTTTGCCTGTATTGGATATTTTCCCAACCTTTTACTTATTCTCAACACTCAGTGTGAAATCCTGCTCAGCTCTGGGTCGTAAACAATGAAGTCAGTGTTGTCTCTCAGAAGCATGGCACAGTGTGAAGCCAACTTTAAAAGCTCCCAATAGGACAACAAGTTCAATGGAAATACAGGAAGGGAGGCAAAGAAAGCAAGGCTTGGTATTTGAACACATCCAGACACAGTCCTGTTTAAGATGAAAAATGTTTCATTGTCAGCAAGGTGTTGTGGTTTTCCAAAGCTGTCAAAGACTAAAAATATAGGGCATGTATATGTAAGAAAACTTACATATAAGTTACAAAACTTTACTGTTTCTTCTGCCTAAAACAAACATCTCTATGGTCTACATTTCAAGTTTTTCACAGGCAAACCCACAAATTGATATACAAGTAAATTAATAAAACTAAATTTATCGATTTGGTTTGTAAAGTCACTGTGTAGGTTGATTACGCAGTGATGTATTTTATTTGTTTTCCTTTTTGTTAATTTTAATAATTATATCCAACATCTCATGTACAACCCAAAGTTCAGCTTGGTGACTTAAAGGACTTTCAATTGCATATTTTCTAAAGTTCTATATGTACTGTATGTTATGTGCACTCATGCCATGGTTAGGCCTACTTTTGCCTAATTTCCTGCATCAATTTCATGCAGCATGGAAATGGTTAGTCTGTGACTCTGTGGAGGTGCAAATGGAAGCTCACATTACTTTAATTGCAGCCTTTGGGTCATCTACATTATTGGATTTGGTGTCTGTCATTTTCTCTTGGCAATAATTCTCCATTGCTGTCTCAAGGTTGGGACAAAGAAAGGTGGTTCGCCCAGGGCGTCAAACAGGCTAGGGCCGCCTCTGTTCACACTGCAACTTAAGCAGCATGTAAAATGACCTCTCTACTCTTCTTCCAAACTCTCGGATCCTCATTCCACAAAAAACAAATTTGACTTTAATCTAAAACGACTTGACTACTGTGCCTCAACACATTTCTGATGTTGTTTCTGGTTTAAGGGTGGCTTAACACATCGATTGAAACAAGTTGTGGACACATCTCTAAGTTGCTTGTCTTGGCACACTGACTCAGTCTGCAGTGCATTTCCTGAAAATCTCCAATAAGCCTCCTGGACTGAAGTTATCCCTATCACTTGTGAACAAACTTCCCCTTTGACCTGTCAATCCACTCAACTTTCCTACAGTAAATTTGGAAATAATCTGGAAATAATCTGTGAAGAGCTACTTTATTAAACAATGATCTTTAGTTATTTAACTTCTTGTCAATGAGTTTCACTGGAGAACTGTCAGGTCTTCCCAATTTCATTGACTTTAAGCCAATTGTTTGTAATGCATAGAAATACATGCTGGAAAAATTCACTCTCTGTGAAAGAAATCTATGTAATTTAATTGTAACTTTTTGAATTCAATTACTGAGATAAAACTTTCTGATAATATTCTAAATTATTGACATGTACCTGTATAATGGAATCTTAAACGAATGTCACCAAGGAGATAAAAACGATTATCTAAACAACATTGTCTTATGAGAATCAGAGTATCACACAGACCTGCTTTAAACTGCCTTGCTGTAACTTGGTTAGGAGCCATTTTAGTGGATTAATATTGGAATGAGACTTTCAATAATATTTCAACAGGAGCTCAAAATGAATCATTAAACCTGAGTGATAATGTGACAAATGCATTTGTCACAAATCTCCGAAAATGTTTATATTTGCATAAAACCATTACCAGCTGTGCCTAGTGTTTGTTTTGAGTTAGTTTTCATGTGGTTAAAAAGTACAAATTGATCTATTTTGCATAAGCAAATATTTTGTTATTTACAATCCAAAAAGTTTGAATAGCTTTCATGTTGAATTTGAGAATAGTTCAGATAAACTTAAATTGATACTTTTTCTGCTCGGCTCATAAATCAGATCAAATGGGAGAAAAATCTCCCTCTCACTGCCACCTGTGTTCCTCACATTCTCGTTGGATTGAAGCCATATGGTTGACATTTATCACAGTCATTCTGCTTTGGAAATAATGTGATTCAAAATTATCTGAGACATTTTGTCTCAATCTAATTTTGCTTGTTGAATCTACAAATCTTTAAGGATGGATGAGCTCAAAATTAGAAAAAGCGGCAGGCAGAGACTGAAGGGGTTGAATAACTATAAACATCTGGAGTTATTTACTATGAATATGTCTCACTAGTCATTTTCAAAAACCTTATTTGTCTTTTGGTGAAGATTAAAAACAAAACTATTACCCTGACTAAGACTTAAAAATCAGTTGCTTGGTAATCTTGATCAGATCAGAGTATAAAACAAAATAATGTAAAAAAGGAAGATTTTATTTAATAAATTGATTCTGATTTAAACAACAAATTGAGATTTTTAAAAACAATTATTTCATATTTTCTGAAATTAGTTTGTCCTCCTGAAATTAAGTTGTTTTTTAGTTTTGGTGTCTTGTAACTTGAATCAGCTGTTTTTGGAATGACTGTCACAGCCTCAGATTGTTGTGAAGAAATTAAGTCTCACTTCTTGCAAATTTCCTAAAATCATGGAGGTTTGCAGACATTAGTTTCTGCACAACCCTCTGCTGCAGCCCATCCATTCAGGTTAATGTCTAACTTTTGACAGGGTCATTGCCACACATCAGCTTGTAACTGGTTTTTGAAAGAACCACTTTAGTTTTTCATAACTAAACTAAAACCCACTTATAGGGTGGCTTATAGGGTCTGGTGTCCCTATAAGCTTCTCATTCAGGATTCTTGCACCTCCTCTATTTTTTGTTTTTGTGTAGGGTCACAGTGCTTGGAGATACTTTTACTTCTCAGATAATATTTTCTCTGAGATAATATTTTCTCTGAGAAAGTCTAAATATCGCCAACATAATAAATTAATGACCACTGCATGTTGTTTGGAACACTTACTACTCACAATCAGAAGATCTCACAACATTTCGATTGGTTGCCACTTGAGTGGCTAACAAACTGATGAAAGAGTTGGCAGTGTTTTCTCCTCTACAGTAAGGTTGATAGTAAAAACACTGAATCGTTAAGCAATTTCATAAACATTGTGAAAAGCTCTCATCTCATTGGCAGACAAACACATTTATGAAAAATAATGTTCCAAAGTGTTGGAACATTAGCCTGTTACATATTTATAGTCATAAATGCGATGTACTACATCTTTAAATAATGTTGTAATAGGACGAACATGTTCAGAACTATGTGTCCTCAAATCCCATTTAAATACAATTTCTGTGCACTGCGGTGTCTCTTCATTTTAATGATTTAGCAATAAAAAAGGTGCATAAAATCTGGTTCAGAAATCCTACTTTACTGCAATCAGAACTGAACTCTCACCAGACACATCTGAATATATCGGATCAAATTCTTGTGACATTGCTCACAATTTTTAAATCAGAAAAGTAGCAGTATAGGTCTCATCTTATAGAGCATGGAGCAATTTGGGCTTTTAACACAAAACATTATACTTTTAAACATAAATGTTGAATTTATAATATAAGCACTATGAAAAACTTAAGGGCTTAAATACATTTGCACAAGAAGAACAGTTGTTTCCTGCTACTTTTCACCTAGGAGTAAAAATGCTAAAAAAAAAATAAAAATAAAAAAAGCTGTTCTAAAGTATCGTCTTACACCTACAGTCTCCTGCTGCCTGACAAAATTAGAGAGTAGAGAATAACACGAGCTACTAAATGCAGAAATTATGTTGACCTCTTTAACCTCACCAGACCTGCTGGCAGTGCAGAAAAGCACCTCACATAGCCTTGAGATGTAGTTTATATTCTATCCAGGAATTAAGCATTCGAGGAAAACTGTTTCCGGATAAATGACTGAGGGACTGAAAAATATTAACAACTATTTAAAATTAAAATAATTAGAATAGAATAGAGGTGGTAAAGAGGAATGTTTATAAGAGATCTTTGTTAAATCATTTTCCTCAGTCAGATATTGCCAGGAGATTATTTGCCGTCAAGATCTTCATGTTTGATGGCGGTTTGAGTGAGGAGTATTCAGTAAGTTTTAGCTTGTAAAATGCTCTTTATCTAAGAACATAAGAGAGGGTTAAGACCACAGGCATGCACTATGCTCTGTCAACTATCCATTTATAGTTTTACTTGCTTAATTTTGATATTTTTCAGCTATAGCAAATTTAAAGGTTAGAGGTTATACATGTTCTTTTTTTTTATCTAATCTTCCACATTTCCAAACTTGGTGCCCTGTTAAGTTTTCTGCTGCCTCTTCTTTAACTGCAACAAGTTAGATGAGGACAGTGTGAGACCTGGAGGCAGAGGAAGGAAGATGTAGCTTTTTCAGAACAAATCGAAATTTTCTCTTGGTCTATCAAATGGGTAAGCACCCCCAAAATAGCAATATGGATGTTTCTAATATATTAAGAGAGTGACCAATTTGTCAACTTCAATTTGTTTGAAGAGAGTCAGGATTTTGTCAGAGGAGAAGAGCAACCTTTTTGTACGTTGTACAAGAACTACTTAGGGCAACTTTTACAACTGAAAAAGTAGTCCTAATTCTTACAATTTAGGGAAGATCATGTGTAAATGAGAGCACTGTTATTGAGAAGTCAGGCACATTTTAATACATATAACAAAGAGAACAGTAGAGAAATAAAAAAAAATGTTAAATGTGAACAATCTGACAAGGGCCAGTTTACAATTCAAGTGCTGACAGAAAGCTAATGTGAAATTTATACATTTTTGAATTTTTTTTTTATTTCAAAAAATAAAATAATAGAAATAACATGAATGGAGAAAAAGTATTTTATGTTTTAACTCTAAATTTAGCACAGTATGTTTAGTAAAGTCTGAAAACTTAACCTGTGCAAAACAAATGAACACCATCATCAATCTTATTTCAAGTTCCTTTCAGACAATCATTATTGTTAAGTTTATTTGATAGGGACAGAAACACAGTAAAACAGTAGCCCCATGCCCTTATCATGGTGCTGATAGTGTGAGCTAACTAGCAGCATTTGTCCTTAGACGGGTTTTTATAATCTGTAACGTGAGAAACCTTTTCAGGCTCTGCCCTCATGTAGCTCTGTTTGTAAGCTCCAAATCAAAGAGAGGAGAAAGATGCACATCAATATGTGTGTTTATCATCCAGCTGCATTCAAGTGTGTATGGGTCACAGGCACATATACTCATCCAGCTGACCATTCTGTGACTACAGAGACAGAATTAACACAAGCAGTCAGCAGGGGACAAGGTCACACAGTTCTTCCTGGTAATTAACCTATGCTCTGCCTCCAACTAAAACCAGCCAAGCATCTTTTTTTTATTGTGACCGGTTCACACTGGCATGAAATGATCCTGTGCCAATTCCTTTTCGTGTTACTGTATCTCTCTAAGCCTGTTTGAACTTTCCACCTTTTCTGTTCCACCTTCACTCATGCTCCTTTTGTTCCAGCTTTCTCATTTGTTGTGCTCATTAGTTTTCTCACTCCTCTACATTTTTAATTTTGCTTTTGATTCAATTTGACCAACATGATTTCGTTCACTATCCTACCCCAATCTGGTGTGAGAGGAGTTCAGTGTGGCATTCGCAGGAGCCCACCTGAGAAAACGGCACACATGTAAGGTTGATAGGGAGATGTTTCTGCACAAATCCATTACACAGCACGTTACTGTATGGAGTGAGGAAAGAGCTGCTGTATGCCTTATACAAGAAAAATCCAGTGTTGCCGTTTCTTGTCCCGAAGTTAGGAGAGGTACACGTACAAGCAATATTTTCTTGTTAACATGTATATTTGGGAGATTATCACAATTTACTCACTCGACAGTTGCTGAGCTCTTCTGCCGACAGGATGATTGTGCCACATTTCTTCCCAGAAATCCCTCTGTGAGGAAAAAAAAAAGATGGGAAATCTTAATCCAAATTACAGAAAAAATAATCTTCTCTGCAGGATTTGTTCTTAGAGGATTAATGCAGAGTATTACATTAATTACTTATTCTAACTGTGTCTTAATTCTCCTGACATTACTGTAAAATCCAGCAGAATGTAATATACCGTTAAAATTTAAGTGCTTTGAAAGGTTTCATGTGAACTAATCAAAACATTTAGAAAACTGCTTTTATTTGAATATTTATAGACTTTGAATCTTAACTTATAACCAGCAGATCTCGTCTATGGTGCATCAGTCATCACTGTAATAAAAGTGTCCAAATATGACATTTTTATGTGTTTTGGTTGGATTATTTTGTCCTGAGGATAAAACTGAGAAATGCACTTCAAACAAATAAGCTCATTACATGTGCATAAAAATCCTATTGTACCTATTCATACTTTACAGTTTTACCCCAAACTGTTTTATTGCTACTATTGAGCCGTGTATGTTCGGGAAGAGTTAAATAGGGGAAAGTGAGGAAAAGTGAAAATTGATTTTGTTTGCTCCATCAGAAACAAGAGGGAAACTGAAGCTTCAGCAAGTTAGATCTCCATGACAGCTGTATGTTTAAAAGAGTGATGATTTTGACGCTTTTGGGATTTTAACTCAACATGCCAAGGTCAGAGGCCCAAATGGAGTGTTTTCAAGTTGTGTAAAAAATTGTTTTTGGCTCCTCTACCAGGTTTGAGAATATTTGAGCAGAAGATAGAGACCTTCGATTCACACACTGAAAGACTCCAATCGATCCTCAGGTGAGAAAAAACGAGCTGTTCACACAAGTGATGGATGCATGAAACTGTGTGAGCGTTTCTTTTTTTTTTTTACCCAAAGTTTTCATGCACAGCATCTCAGACCCTTGGCACACTGTCAGCTACCGATTCAAACACTGCAATTTTATTTTCTCACCCTGCATGTCACCCTATCAATTTCTTTTTCAAAGACATAGGTTTTTAAAGGGAACCTATTAAGCTTCCTTAAACAAGTTAGAATAGGTCTGTGGGCTTTACAAAATATGCTCCTTAAGATTTTTCCACAAAATCACCTAATGGCATTTCACCTGGTTAGTTCTGCCTATTTTGATCCCATTTCAGAATGAGCTGCATCACAATTATACAAATAAGCTGCAGCTGACCATGGCAGCCCACAACTTTTTTGTCAAATATTTTAGAAATCATATCGATTTCCTTCACCTTCAAAATTAGGTTCTGCTCTGTGTTGTGGTTTAAGTGTGACAAAATGTGATAAAGTGTGTAAATGCTTTGGCAGTACATTGTATAGTTTTGGCTGGTAATTAACAATAACATATCCTTTGTTGTATGGAGCCCTTCTTACTTGCCTTTTCCAAAAGAAAAAAATAATCAAAGCTGTTTTTCTAAAGAAATGTATCTACAAAGACTTAATTTATAATCTGCACTCTTAATTATATTGATTAAAATAATATGTAGAGTCCTTGGGAAGGTGCCACAAAACACACAACTGCATATTTGAAATAGTAATCAAGCAAAAGCACCTTTGAAAAGGCTCAAAACTATTTTTGAATGAAGCTGGAGCAACACAAAATAAAGGAGGGATTTATTTTTGTTATTATTTTAGGAATAACAAGGATCTTAAAAGACCAGCAGGGCACTCTGAACATTTTTGAACGTGCACGACAGAAAAACAGGAAGGAAGTGCACTAATAGATACTGCGTGGCACATATAAGCAAATCTTCTTATATGAAGATTCTCTTCACATAAGAAGATCTTCTCTTATGTGAACATTCAAGATGAGCCAAGAAACTAAACTCACTATTCACACATATAAGCATGAATACTCTATTTTTACTCCGTAATGAGAACCTGCATTTAGAGAAGCCTTCAGGGAGTCACAGACCTGAGCCAATGCATGAAGATCCTCTGAGTGAAACTGTTAAATTTATTTATAATGGTTATTAGAAGCTAAGAAAAGAACATCAGGGGACTGTAAGGATGGGCCCCACATGCAAACTACACATTATTTCTTCGAGACAACAGCTTTCTCTGAAGACATACTTATTTAGTGTATCTCTTAGACATGCTCCAGTCTAGATGAAAGGACATGCAAACATAGCTACAGATTTTTATATGCGATTTTAAATTAGACTGATAAATAGCTATAAAATGATTTAAAATAAATTGTGAAGAATGTTTAGCAAAAAACATTGTGTGGTTTGTTTTCAAGTTCTGCATTGAATACCCAAAGTATGTTATGAACAGTGTTGTCAGTAACGCGTTACTTTGTAACGCGTTACTGACGTCGGAGCACTTTTTTCAGTAACGAGTAATCTAACGCGTTGCTATTTCAAATCCAGTAATCAGATTAAAGTTACTTATCAAAATCATTTTTGCGTTACTACCTTCTTTAGTTATTTAATTATATTTCCTCTACGCGTCTTGTCGACTGATCGACGTCTCTATGCGACAGAAATGTAAACAATGGAGGGAGATGCGCATTTTGTTGGTGGAAAAACAGGAACTATTTTGAGTTTCTGTCGCCAAAAAA